>JAVDBV010048750.1:0-10299 GCA_032619315.1 Piper longum | reverse complement strand
GTTCCCCTCGCTCGCCCGGGTTAGGTACCCCTACCGGCTCTTGGGCACTCCCCTGATCCCCATTTGGGACGTTACTAGGACCCGCAACCGAATTTGGAGCTCCATTCCCTACTACCAATCTTGTTAACCGCTGCGCGATGTTATGAACCGCAGAACTGGTATATTCTGAAGCCTGCACTAGTCCCTGTAGGGCCATTAGAATCTGGCCCAACACACTCTCCACGTTCGAGTCTGGCTGCGAAGCTTGGCTCGACTTCCTACGGGTGCCTGGAGATTTATTCCGTTATGGTTCCTAAAATAAATTTTTTTTTTCATCATTACTATTATTTTTAAGCATTGTCATTCACATGCATTGCTAAAGTGGGGCACACTGTCCCATGACACTGTTATCCATATCGCACAGGTGTCCCATACCACCCATAAAACACAAATAACACCACTGATTGTAAACGCGTCCCATATACACTCATTGGTTTAAGTGTCACGTGCACTTAGCATGACACATAAGCGGCACACCGTCTCATACCAGTGTTATGCGTAAATTTTTTTTTCAGTGCTTACTTAGGTTTGTTAGTGAGTCCCCTACTTCACTAATGACATACCGCATTGGAGAAAGATAAGTATTGGACTCTTCAACAAGGTAATTGAGTAATATAATGTGAGCTTTTGGGAAACCAGGCTTAGATACAATTTGTAATGACCCGGCCCAAAGTGAAAATTAAATAGACTAAGTCATTTCTTTAAAGAGGTTAACTAAGTTAAAGATCTATAGTCTATTCCTACTTATAAACAGGATCTTACCCCAAGTAAGAGATTTGGGACTAAGTTGATGGATCTTACAATCCACACACCTTTGCTAATTTAGTCCCCGAACATCTTACACTTGACCCGTTGCTAGCTCCAGTCCACGACCTTCTTTGTCCCGTAACCGGCAGCATAGCCAACGTCCTTAGTCTAGTTCACCATCTAAAATGAAATCAAGAGGCTCTGATACCATTTGTAATGACCCGCCATTTTTCAATTATTTAATTGCGCCTAGATGGCTAGGTGTTACTTAAACAAACTACTAAGTTGCTAAATTGTAACAATTAAACAACGATTTATAAAAATTGGTTCCTACAGTATCGAACCGTTTCCCAGTAGCCACACTTATTTCACAATAAAAATTAAAAGGGAGTCTCCATATTTATCTTGCTTCATGCACTGGTTGTCAATGGCCTTCCCATACCTAATTTCATATCTGCACACATGTGGAGGCAATTCCGTGTTACTAATTACAACACTAAATAGTATAATAGATAAAACAAGTCAAGTACATTCCACTAGTTCCCTATGTTCATTTTAATATGCGGTGGAGCGATACCGCTATACTCCAAAACAATGCGGAGGAGGTATCTACAGTGATCCGCACACCCCGGCCGTATCCTTTTTTGTGGAGAGGCTACCACTACCATCTCTAGTGGCAGTGCCTCGCACACCCCGGCCGTAGCCTTTTTGTAGGGAGGCTATCACTGCACTCAGGTGATTACTACACCCGGTTTGTAGGGAAGCTCTCACTACCAATTCTAGTGTCAGTGCCTCGCACACCCCGGCCGTAGCCTTTTTATGTGGAGGCTATCACTGCACTCAGGTGATTGCTATGCCCCGTTTGTGGGGAAGCGACCACTATCAATTCCAGTGTCATTGCCTCGCACACCTCGGCCGTAGCCTTTTTATGGGGAGTCTATCACTGCACTCCAGTGCAAGTATCTCACACAGCCCAGCTGTAGCCTTTTTGTGGGGATCCTATCACTGCACTCCAATGCAATGGAGTCGTTGTACCTCGTTCACCCCCGCCGTAGCCTTTTTATGGGGCAGCTATTACCACTCCAAAACAATTCGATGCATTACACAATTTACGCACACAATACGGCCCTGTGTTGGACTGAGTCAATTCTTTGACCCAGGTTGTACTCGGTGCATTGTGTTCGAATCTGGGCTCAGGCCGACTTAGGCTACCAATAAGGAAAGTACGATTTTATACCTATTATACGTACCTCACTTATAATTTCATCCGACTGTGAATCTAAATGAGAGAATAAAATTATACATTAGTACAATTTTATTTGCATGAACCTACCTTCAACTACATGACAAATATACTATCAATTTTAAATGATGTAATTAGTTTATGTTAGGCTTCATTACTTACTAAATTTTAAGCGAATCTAATGATAATTAATTATTAATTATCTCAATCCAAATCCCCATTAACTAGTTGATAATTTAATTATTAACATGTCCTCTACTTAATTTTTAGTATTTACCTTTTATTTTAACTCGACCGCATCGAGTTCACCCATATTTACCTTGTTGCCATTCTACTTTAACAATTCATTTAGCGACCCCAAAGCTCCCAGCTTTATCGCAGCCAATCAGTGACAGACGTGGGGGCCTCCATTCGCTGTTATGGCATCTCCAACTTAGCCACCACATGGCGACCCTCAACCAGATCTTGGCGACCCCATTCCGGCCGCCCAATCAGCAACCTGGACCAGACCATGGTGACTCCAAGTCGGTCACATAATCAGCACCTGACCAGACCTATGGCGACTACACTAGTCGGCCATCTAAACAGCACCCGACCAGACCCATAGCGGCTCCCCTTGCACCAACATGACGATGACCCTCCAGCACCACCATCCATGGCGGTGGCAACTTCATCAACAGGCTGCGCCACAACGGCAGCCCCCCAACCAGTATGGCTGCACCACCACGCCGACGCCCAAAACAGCAAGGCTGCACCACCACACCGACACCGAGCGAAGGAGGGAATCCGGCGTTTGTCTGAGGAGGAAAAATGAAGATGTCGCCCTCCCCTTCTCCTTTTATAATGATATAAAATGACGGCTAGGGTACGTGGAAGCACCCCTTCACTGTAATTCCCTTAACCGGGTAATTGGGTAATCGACATGGTTCACTTATCCATTTAAAAGAGTTAAATGGTATGGTTCACTTAACCGTTTAATTGGTAAATGGTATGGTTCATTTAACTGGTTAAATGGGTAAATGGTGTAGTCAACTCAACCGATTCAACTAGAATTAACCAGTTAAAAATTACTTTTCACTTAACCGGGTAATTCATACTTAACCAGCTAACGAGATTTTATTTAAATGGAAAAATTAATTTATTCCACGTTGATCCCACTGCGTCAAACGTTATTATTGTTATTATTATTATTATCCGGTGTCTCGAGTTGGAAGATGTCAATCGATATGCATGAATGGGTGCACAAAAACCCTAACATGCTACTACATGGATGATATGGCAAGCGGTTCACATACGAAAGTAATTACGATAAAGTTCATAATATAAGACCGCCAGAGTCTCCCCTAAAAGTGCAATTAAAGGCCACCTTGTCAAAACAACATGTATAAATATATAATAATGTATATTCATTGCATTATATTCGGTCACATCATAATATAATAGGTTTTAGGTCTCGACCCACCTGCTCATTTGCTCAATTTCACCTTTGTCATACAATTTTTATACTAATATATATTTTATATCCACAAGCCTAGGTAGCGAGCTCCTACTCCTTACCTACCCAACAAGACTAAATACTAACGCCCAATATAATGCATGAATGCTACACTCCTCATCAATTCATACTAGACAATACCTATTAACGTGCATATAAACTCAATTCACTATTATCATTCATTAGCACGCATTTAAATTTAAACCAACACCTATTTATAATCACACCAAAATCATAAAACAATTCATTTTTAAATAAAATCAGATAAAATTCAATACCTACGCGGCGGCGGTGACAAGGTTGTGGTCGGCTCGGGTGAGGATTGTTGCGGTAGAGAGAAGGGAAAAAAGAAGACGGAAGTTGTGTGAGGAGGATGGTGGCGATTGGATGGTGACAATGTCAGATGTTTGGAAATAGATGTCATGGAGAAGAAATAGAGTGGTTGGTGAAGAAAACGAGTTGTCGGTAAGAAATACAAATGGTTGGTTAGAAAAACGAATTGTCGGGGAGGAAAATGAGTGGTCGTCTCGTAATTAAAATTTGGCTTGACTCTGACTCTAGAAGAATAATACTAAATAGTAATAATTCTAAAAAAGTTTAGGAAAATAGGGAAAAATTCCATAATACACAAAACATTACAATGACATGCTCTAAAACTAATAACCAACCCAAACTGCTCGTAACGCAACCTAATGCGTTATTTGGCCTAAAAATAATTGTTCGATCAAATTCAATTAAAAAAAAATATGGCATACTCTCATGTATTTTGATAACTTATTTTGCTGCAATTTTATTGACTTTATCATCATATGCTTAGGCACACATGACTCTCATGGTTCATAACATATGATCGGCCTCGGCTCAATATGTGTGTGCAAAAATTGACCCAACTGAAAGTAATGGTCGAACAGACTAGTTTAGACTATAAAACCGTTACTTGAATCACGGGTTTTACAGCAAAACTCCTAAAGCTGAACTATACTATACTTATTTTGTTTTATGTTTTCTGGGACATGCTTTGATGTTTTGAGCTACTGTTTTCCTAAGTTTTTGTAATAAAATGTATAAAATTTATGTAATATGCCACTATGTGTATAATGGAAATTCAACAAGTTTGGGGTTATTGGCTGTCATCTATGCATCTAATAAATTTGGTGTTGTTGAGTGTACAGGAATGTAGGGTGAAACCCCTGTTCTTTAGCATGGTTTGCTAAAGAGTAAACAGAGGTCATTTGGTGATGAAATTTGTTAAATTTCATCCAAACCCTAGGGTATGTCCCTACGTGATCACTTAATGATTTAACACTGTTTGGATGGGTAGGCTATATGGTAGAAATTTCCCAAGCCCTAGTAGTCCCGCTAGCTTTAGAAATACTCTGGGTAATGCCTCCCAATCCTGAATCCATTTAGTCTCAAGTATTTAGAATGTGTATAAAAAATTTTGAAGGATCAAAGTCCACGGTGTTGGCTACCTGTCCTATTTTACCCATAACCATTTGGTCCCTCGAAGAACATGAACAAGCCTTAGGAAAATTGTTGTCTACCTAAGGAACACTATTCCCAACACCATCACCTAGTCTTAGTGGGCCTTGTTTGACATGATGTCTAGGTAAGAAATGAGACCAAGATTTCTAGAGGAAATCCGACTGAGTCTCTCCCCTACATAAGATGTAAAAAAATTCTCATAATCTTTAAAATCACTTGCATATCATTATAAAATTTTCATTTCCATATATAGAAACAATTAAGAGGTTGTAATGACTTGGCTCAAAGTGCAACATAATGGGCCTAAGTCATTTCGTTAAAATAATTAACCAAAGTTAAAGATCAATAATCCATTCTCACTTATGAATAGGATCTTAGCCAAGTAGGTATTATATGTTAGACTAAATTGAAGGATCTCACAATCCACCCACTTTAGGAAATTTTGTCCCTGAAATTCCTACACTTGGCCCGTTGCTAGACTCAGGCCACAACCTTCTTTGCCCCATGACCGGCAGTCTAGCAACGTCCCTAGTCCAGCCTACCATCTAAAACAGAACCAGGTTGCTCTAATACCATTTGTAACGACCCACCTTAAAGTGCAACATAATATGCCTAGTCATCTCTTCAAACTTAGTTAAATAAGTTAAAGATATATAGTAAATTCCTACTTATAAACATGATATTTACCTAATAGGTATTAGATATAGGACTAAGTTAAGGGATCTCATAGAGGTGTTCAACCTCATTCACTAAGCATTTACAATTATTAAGACTGTTAGTTTGTCTGGTCTTCACACGAGCCTTTCCCTAGAAAACAAACAAACACTTAAACTTGTCCAACCCATGTTTCTCCATCGCTCTAGATACGTGCACATGTAACATGGTTTAGCATACTTGGGATTTGTTTAACCTTTAGTTCTAAGGCTGAAGAGCTTGGTGAGTTCCTACTCAAAATGGTAAGACCTGCATGCCCATAGTATTCCATCTAAAAAACAGAAAAATACACTTTGTGGTAAACAAAACATGTATATGGAAATCTGGGTTGTAATTCAATATGGCACAAGGCTCCAAAATTCGTATCGAAACACTACAGCCAATAACACCTCCACACGGCAAGGAAGGTCACAAATCAAAATTATTGCCGACACAGAACATATGAACATGCATCCTCCTAGACTCTTGGTGATCCGTTCACTTAAGTCGGCCAACACCATGACAATTTATCTACATAAATATAGGAAAACATATCAACAATGAGTGTAACTGAGTACTAAGTAGACAATACGAGAAATAAAAAAACTGGTAAATTGACAACTCATTGAGTGACGACTTGCCTTATTTTACAAAGTAGATAATACAAGAAATAAAAAACTCGTAAATTGACAACTCATTGAGTGACGACTTGCCTTATTTTACAACAGGACTAGGGATCACTTTTGGGGCAACCCGCTTAGCAAATGTAGGGAATAATGCAAATACTAAACCACAATGCAAAATAAAATAACCATAATTTATTTCTCAATAAAAGTAATCTATTTGTCAATATTATAATTATCCTGTGTAATTCATAACCAGATATGTCCAAGTCCTACCAAACGAATTGAATAATAAATAATTAAACAAATTTATCTCATTAATTATTAATAATTATCTAATACAAAGTGTCCCGCCACTATCTCCACCAAAGTCTCAACTCATGATCCCACCAAGTTATCGGTGGAGGCAATTAAAATTAGTGATAAACCACCAAATATGCATAAGAATAATGAACAAAATAATTACCCACAATGTCTATGCCTAACCCCTGTCAAACAGATTTGGCCAATCTGCTGAAAATAATTTTTATTCATGATCACAAATACCGTACTGTCCAAGGGGCGACAGTGCACCTAATCCCTTCGTAGACTCCAGTGTTCAAGTGCATATTGGGCCATGTTGTTTCATAACATTGAAACCTAGACCATCATATCTTTCATCTAGTAAAGGAAAGTCCCAATGTGTGTTCAACATACCAATGCCACCAACCCGCTTTACTCCCTACAAATCAATGGTCATATAGTGTGTTAAGTATTATCATACAAGCTTTACGTACCTTGAACAACTCTTACTCTATTTGAAAGCTAGAAAGCGCCCTAAAACCCAAAAATATATATTAGGAAATGTATATTTACAACACACATATTATGTATATTCACATTCAACCACCACTCAAACACATCCATATCACATCAATAAATAATCCACAATACCCAATTATATTTAATTAATGAATATTTTAATTACTTACAAAGGTTAAAATCAAAATCAAAATCTTCGGGTCTAGGTCGCGACTGTGGATTTGAGTGTTGTGGCAGTGGCATCGTATTAATTTGTTCTGACCATGCAATTGCTACAGTGCTGAAACTCTCATTGCTAAGGTTGTGCCTCTCTCGCCTAAATCACATAATTACAAAATCACAATGCCCTCAGCCTTCAGCGCCAAGGTGCTGGTCAAGCCAAAACACACATACGAACACCAATGTCATGGCACTGTCACTATCAGTGTTTAGTGCCATGGCATTGGCTTCATTTTAACACAAATTTAATGCTCAGCGCTACGATGCTGGTTTGCAGCACCATAAATCAATTTTTAATTAACTTAATTCATAATTAATTATCATACAATTACATTCTGATCATTCTTACAACTTAATCACACCTTTCACATTTACCCACACTAAGTTTTCCTGTAATTAACTTTATACTCAATTTTATGATTAAAGCATAATTCAACAAGTTATTCTTATCAAACTTACAACATGAATTAACTATCATGTTAATTTAATTATAAACATGCAAAACTCCATAAAAGCATGATACATGTACTTATCAACAATATTCTATCATGATTTATAGTAAAAGAAGAAGTAATAACATATATTTTAATTTTTAAACAAGAAACATCTATAATCATTCTTTTCCATGCAACCATCTCCAACAAGTTTACTATCCAAGAACTTAATGAAATCTTCATACCATCATCAAAACACACAATTTACAGAATTGTTAACATCATAATTCATTAAACACTCATGTATAATAAATTAAAACATGATGTATGAATGCTTTACATGCAAATCAACTAAAATATGATAATTTATGCTAAAGAAGATGAAGAAAGCGAACATATTACCAATTTGTAGCCATCCCTTCTCCTTCTCTTCCCCTTGAAGTGACATAAAAAATTCTTAGAGAGGGAAAGTGTAAACCTGGGCTATTTGCTCAATGGTTTTGTTTTAGTTCACTTGTGAATCGAGCAGAGTAGCATGTGACCGGTATTTATGAACCGTTGATATGTTATCAAGTAGGGTACGTTGTTTGCCTTCATAGACACTAGTCACCCTACTGTTAGATACACTCAGTCGGCCACTAAGTTGTCTCGGCTTACTTCTTTCATTTTTGTGTGTTTGGTGTCTTAGATAGACCATATGACTATGTCTCTGCATGTCTAGTGCATCTCATGTGTGTGCGTTCTTATTTGTTTGCATCCACATGTGAGGAAATAATCTAATACCACAAAATTCCTGGGCGCCATTGTGCAGCACACCTTTGTGCCAACACTTGTGGTAAATTAGGGTTTTCCCCTTCTGGTGCCAGCACCACCTAGCAACCATCACCTGGACAACTTGCTCCACGGCTGCCAGCTGCCTAGTGCTGGCAGAATGCTCCTCAATGTCACTTGTCAAATTGTGACAGGTTGGCAGCTGGGCACCCTTGCAGACTTGCACTGGCAGGCCGCCCTTACACTCTCACTTGTCACTTCGTGACAAGTGGGAAGCAGCCCATGATTGTTCAACATGGACAGTCATGGCAGCCGGTGCCCTTGCTCCAAGTCTGTTTTCCCTTTTCTTTTAAAGTCCTTCTTCTCTTCTCTACATTCTTTCCACTTGCAATTCATATTCTTCAACCCCAGACCCTTTTCTTCACCTCCTAGCCTTCTACAATAGCTGTTGGAGCCCTCAAGCCATCCACCTAAGGTGATGGAACTTCCTCCACCTTTGATCTTCACCATGGTGGTATATGTTCTTTCCTAATTTCTCTTTTTGCCCTTCCTTGCTAGTTAATTGTTTTGTGTGCTTCGTTGGTGTGTGTAGCTTGCTCTAGTTTGTAACTTACAGTCTCTCGTTTCATTTAAGCTTCGGTTTCAAAATTTTTATGTATGTGCACCATGAGATATGATCTGTACATGCCTTTATGTTCATGCACTTCATCATTTGTGACTTGTTTGTGTTAGATATATCATATCTAATAGATCTAGCATCAAAACAATATGATTTTTGTTGAATTTTGTTCCAGATTCACATAGCTTTATATCTATGTACATTTTGTGTATGTCCTATTACTTTCTCATTCCTTGTTCATGTTAGAAATTTCATGTATGAGCTGCTCTACTTTCATGCCTTGTTTATATATGATTTTTATGTTCTAGTGTAGTTACTTTTTATGTAACTTCTTTTGCTCAAGTGCGTAGGCATGGATTCCCTACACGTCCATAAAGTTGTACGCTAAAATGGTATCCATTAAGGACATAAACATCATGTGCAATTAAGGACTACACACATTGTCTTGTGAGGGATTGTGTTAGCAATCAACTTATGCTAAGTAAACCAACCATTAAGAAGCCTAATTGTAACACCCCAATTTCGGTTCACTTAAGAACCGGATCAGAAATGTTACGATCGAGTCGAGACATGTTTAATATTATTAGTCAGTGAGACTCGATCCATAAAATAGATCGAAATAACCCTCTTGGTGTCATGAGAATGGAAGACATTGTCAAATAAACATCAAAATACATCAAATATAAATAAATGCAAGAAAGAAAATCTTATGTTGAGCTCAAGTGTGTGTAGGATTTATCTGTCCTTCCGCCGAAGTCGATACAGGATTTGCGAGACCTACATATATTATAAGAAAACCGTCAGTAACGAATGTTACTGGTCCGAAAATAACTAATACAATCTGGCAAATGGGTATTCCATTACCCACGAAAACATATGAAACTTCAAGAATGCCTCACACCGGGCAGTAAGCAAACATACTTAAACAAATGCCGGCTCGCATGCACGGCTCATAATCATAATCATACATACATACAGCGCTTACGCCCTCACACCTTCCATATCACCCGCCACTGTACTCAAATGGCAAAAGGAACAATTAAGTTAGTGCCACATATTCCGGAAATACGTTGCATTACGCAGTACCATCATACACCCGCACTACCTCATGGTTTGAAGGAGTACTAGCA
>JAVDBV010048749.1:0-17587 GCA_032619315.1 Piper longum | reverse complement strand
ACCCCGCCCCGAACCCCTCCCCCCGTCCCTTGGCCCTCCCCCTCCGGCCAACCCCGCCGACGTCATCGCCGCCGCCTGTGGACAGAGTGGGTGGCGACAGCGACAACCACCTCCTCCCAATAGGGGCGGCCGATGTGGGCCGTCCTTGTGATCGGGTTTTTATTTTTTAAACCAATCAATCTGGGCCGTCGTTGTAATTAGACGGTCCAGATTAATTTGTGGCAGCGCTAAGTGTGGGAGAAAGCTTGGCTATGTTGAGGGGGAGGGCGTCGACGCCATAACAACGGTGGAGCTGCACAAATGGCGGTGATTTGACGTCGGGACGGGCGGCTGGGAAGGCGGCTCTCGTGTGTTGTGGAGGTTAGGCGGTGGCCAAGAATGCATGCTTTGCTCGGCAACAACTCGGCGGTGGTCGGCGGTGTCGATCGACAGTGGTGTGGCGATCAGAGTCGGCATCAGCTGCAAGCCAACAGACCTCGGCCAACTCGACATGCAGCCGCTAGCAATCATCGCCACTATAGTTGCCCTCACCAACTATAGCCTCAATTGCATTGCTGGAAAAGCCATTGGAAAACCACCAAAAATTACCGAAAACTGTTGTAAAACTGAACTTAAACGAACTTTAGACACTGTCGACTGCTGAATTTGAGTCTCAAACCACACAACCAACCCTAGCCATCACCGATTGTCGACGATGTGAGGTATAATTAACTCCGACTTAATTACATAAAAATGAGGATTATTTGTACAACACGCTAGGATTGATTGATTGATTGATGTGTAAATATTTTTATTGTAAATATAAATGAATTGTGTGATGAAGTGATATTAAAAATAGATGTCAAGGAACTAATTAAGTAAATTAAGCAAGTAATGTTAATCTAATGCAACATAGCGTAAGACATATGATAGGGATTGATGTGTGAGATTTGATATGAGGTGTGCCTTGATGTGTGTGTGCTATAGGATTTGCAAATGCATCATAGCAGGCGTTATGTTTTAGTTTTGATATGTAGGTACGGAGTAGGAGCTCGTCACCTAGGCGCATAGACACGATTAGAGCTTCTACTCGGTCCATCTAGGACTCACTTCTGGTTTAACTTCTATACTTTATTGTGTTTTATTTTAACAGGTAAGCGGGTGCATTGAGTGGTGGATTTATTGTATCCCACTCCACATAGGCCATTTAGTTGCACAAAATTTTTAGATTAATAGACCTCAAGGATTCAATCCCTCGAGTTTGTTTTCGAAAACTCAAATCCATATCATGATGCCTTCGGGCTTATTATATTATAATCCCTACCGAGGCTTATGTATATGTAGTTTTCTCGAGTTCTTAGTGAGATGTGAAACAAGGGAAAACTGACAATCGCGTCTTGAGATAGGACGCGTGTTGGTCCAAAAATAACTACTAATAATATCAACTAGAAGATGAGTGTCTTAACACCCACGAAATATCATAAAACTACAAAAAGTCACACGGGGCAGAAAGCAAAAATAACATAATAAAAGGGTTGGTTCGCATACGCGGCAACATATATATATCGCCCGCTACAGTCCTCAGGTAGTTCAGAACTAAAGTGCTAGAAATTCTAAAAATATGTTGCATTATGCAGTTCTTTCATACATTACACTACTTTAGGGTGTAATAGAGTACTAAATAATTCATACAGCCTATACCACTCACTCTCTTATAGGTGAAACCTGTATAATTGTGTGCACTTACATAGTAAACTTAAGAAGAGACTTATATAATAAATTTCTTGGTCTTTATTTGAAAAGACAACAAGGGAACTCATCTTTATAGTTTTATTAAACTGTGGAAAAAACTCAACCAAATGACCCAACATCGGTAGGATCCGATAAAATGGTATCAACGCCTTCCTATCGTCTAAAAACTTAGTTAATTACTCTCAGAGAGAATCAAGTAGTAAATGAAGCAAAGGAGTCCTATGGACTTGGATGATTGGAATTCGTCATCCTAACTCAGGGAGTTCACTCCATGAAACCCAACTCAAAGATGGAACCCGAATCAACCTTAGATCACATTGGCACACAAAACGAGGTATAGCCTTGACACATAGATATATACATAGGACACTCAGTTAACTTAATTACTTACTAAGTAGAGTGTTAAACCTCATCAGGTACCCCTTAATTAAAGTTTGAGGTTGTATGTACCCTTACTGAAAAATCACATACCTTGGGTTTCGTCGAATGAATTTAGTTGAACGATTTTTTGGACATGTTAAAAGATGTCCAAATGGGTTGAAATTCGAACGAGAAGGCCATGACATTCTAAGGGTTAGACACAAAATTACCAAGTGTTTTCTGATGTGGAAATTATAATGCAAATGCACGTGCCGAATCAAGTAATAAAAGTGATAAGAACGTATCGTTCCACGAAGAATTAGTAGTAGAAATTCTCAATTACCAAAGCTAATTTAATTAATTTTACTTAAAACGACAACAAGTTCAAATAGTGATTTAATTATAAATTTCCACTAAATTAATCTAAAATTGTAATATTTAAATGATAAATTGATTTTAAGACAAAAAACCTAGGATTTTTTATTTTATTTAGTGCTCTATATGATTAAAGTTATAATTTTTACCTATGAATTGCATATTCAAACTATTAACCACGGGAATTAATTATTTACGACATCTCTTAGATTCACCATAAACGTATCACTCGCATCCAACTTCTATATCTCTATAAAATTACTTATGCAAAATGATACTTTAAGTTCTGCCCTTAAGAGTTACCCAAGACATATGAGTATATCTCTATCTCATATGTAAATCACTTAAAATAGATGAATAAAGACTATTTTATTCAATAACAAATCTAATCTCTCCATCTGTAGATAAGATTAAATCTCTAAATTAATTAGTAAATGACCAGTCTAATGATAACATTAACGAACAGAATTGAATAGTTGATCCAAAAACACAATCACATAAATAAAAATTAATAACTTTTATTAATTAATGTACTAAGTTTCATTGAAAATCTTAAAAAAGAATTTACTTTGTAAAATACTTAAATAAACTCAAGAAATTCATATGTGATAAGAAAGACATAATTTAATCACAAATAAAAATAAATCAAAATAAAGAAAAATTCTTTTGGAGAAAGTGTCTTCTTCTTGTGATCTAATTTCTTCGTCGTTCCTCCCAGTCTTTCGAGCCTTCGTTTTTTTGTCTTTTGTTGTTCTCCTCTCCTTTCTTTTAAAACCCTCATCAAAGTTTATATATGATAACCCAAATATAACAATTGGGATCTACCATGATCTTTAGAAATATTAGAAAAATCAATTTTCCCGTCGCTAGCGCTTAGGCGCTCAAAATATTAGCGCTCGAGCGTTCGGCTCCTGGTTTTGCTACAGTACCAGCGCTCAAATTCCCGCTACAGTGCCTAGTGTATATTTACTATAGGTGAGGATATTGTTTATTTTTTGTTTTCATCAAATTTGGGACGTCCTTATGATGACGGCCAGATTAGAGCTTGGGGCAGGAACAACATGCCTTGGGCTGAGGAAAACTTTTCCATATAATATATACATACATATATATATATATATATATATATATATATATATATATAATTAGAGAACCAAGCTCATCTTAAGTGAAGCAAATTTTTTCCCTACTCGACCTAAGATTGGGATCTAGTAAGTTGCAATCACAACTTGGTCTTCTAGATTGAGCTTGTGATCATTGTCCCTTGCTTTACAAAAAAATAGTTTTTCTTCGTCACCAAAATTGTAATTACAAACCTTACCCATGTCAACCCAATTCTTTTTATAATATCTTTGCAAAAAACTTTTCCCGGCAAAGAAAATAATAGATACATTGCATAAAAATGAGCAGGGGCTAAAGTTTTACCAAATCTATGGAAGAGGTCCAGGTGAAATTTTGATTTATTTTTTTCTAAAAGCAATTTGAATATAGAAGGGGAATTTTTTTTTTGACGAGTTACCTTGATCTATACCTTTAAGTAGATGGTTGGGTTTAACTTTGGGTTTAGGGGTACCTGTCGGATTTGTTAGCCACAAAACTTGATTTGATCAAACCGTAATATTTACCTTTAAGTAGATGGTTGGGTTTAACTTTGGGTTTAGGGGTACCTGTCGGATTCGTTAGCCACAAAACTTGATTTGATCAAACCGTAATAGTTTGGGTTTAGTATCTATATAATTTAGTTTGGTTCTAGGAGACTCGACACCTATTTTATAATGGTTGGGTTTGGTTTCAAGTACCTGGATACTAGGTATCAATAATGTAAAACCAAAATCATTGTATTTTTACAATGCTTTGTTATAAAAATACATTTGTTTATTTTTTATTAGCCTAATTAATCTCTTCACCTTTTAAATAATAATTTTTAATTAATTTTTTAATATTATTATCTACATTTAATCTTTTAAAACATAATTGGATTTAGATGGTCGGGTTCAAATTTACTAGATGGTAAATAATTTGGTTCGGGTTCGAGAAATAAAATTTTAAATGATAAATGATGGGGTTCATTATGAAGACTTAAAAGTAATAGGGAGATTTGGTTTATTCAATACCCGACCGACACACCCTAGTTGGATTAACAAGTTATTCTTGCAAAAGTCACCATCATGATCCTGCCACAAGGTACTATATTTCCTTAAAGATATGTGGTTGCAGCCTAGTTTGATTTGATTGTCCCTTGGCCTCCCTAGCAAAACCTATCTAGGCAATTGCCAAATCGTGTGAAACAAATTTTTTAAAAAAAGATTTCAATTTTTTTTTTGAAAAATGGCATTTTTCAAGGATGAGTAAGGTGGACCTTTTTGTTGGAATTTTATTGTAACTTATATAGTCCTCATCATATATATAGTTTATATATTATAATCCAAATATATGAATCAATAGTATAATTAAGGATAGTCACCATAGGGTGGATATTTGTGTAACTTTTATATACGAGAAGTTAATATGGTGTTTTTCTTTAGGGTTCCTAATCTTGGTATTTTTTCTATGCCTTTATCTTCCATCACTTTAGAAGTGCAAGAGATTAGAAGATCTCAAAAGACCAATTGAAAAAATATGTCATAACAAGAAGTATGATTTGTTTATCATAAATATATTTAAGTTTAATTTATATTTGGAATTAGAGCATTCATCGGTGGAATTTTTCTTCTATAAATATTTTTTGGTCCATTTTATATCATTATCATAATAATTTTATAATGGAAACCTTTTGGGTTCATTTAATTGATTCGTGTGTTATTTTGTGTGAGCATATTGCTTATAATGTCCATAATCCAATTTTAATGTCAAATAAAAAAAAATTGCTTGCATGAACGAACCCAAAGAAGAAGACACTTCAATATTTGGTAGTTATTTCTTATTAAGGTATGTATATTCCATTCATATCAAATAAAAGGCTTTATGTTACATTAATCTCAAATAAGGGGTGAAATACTTTTAAATCCCAATAAAAGGTCATATTGCTGAAAATTTCCAATAAAAGGTTGAATAAATTTTAATAACGACCTTAAATGAGCTAGATTGTTTTGTCATTCTGACCTTTTTTTTTATTTTGTGGGTCTAGAAATATGTAATGATAACTTGTTTTAGGCTCAATTTTAAGTTATATTTTAAAACCCATGTTCTTGCTTAATTAATGGGTAATTGTGAGTAATTTTTATATGACTGATTTAGTAAATAAATAAACAGTCTAACAAACAAACTATAATGGATAGTTCAATAATTATTTATATGTCCATCAATCCGCTCAATTTTTATAGATAATACATAGTCTAGTCATGGATATTAACCTTGATCGAATTATTTTGGTTAATATAATTGTCTCTCCACTTAATTATGTTTGGACAATAAAGTTAGCATGTCTATGAATTATTTAAGATGTTCAAGTAATGTTTAAGTTGTCCATATGATGTCCAAGGACTATTTGAACCTAATTGGGAGATGCCCATTTATTATTTTGTATGTGATTGAGTGCTCATATACAAATTATGGGTTATTTGTATCTTTATATATGTTATACATATGCACGTAAAATATTTGAACATGACATGATAGTTTAAATATATTATGTTGATGTTAAGTGATTAGTATATTTTAAATTAATTGAAGAGTAATCACAACATTTTTAATTAAGATAAAATCTACATAAAGTGAAATATAAATCTCATATGGATTTTAATATATTAAATTTTAATTAAACAATGTGATTATGATAGCTTTACCCAGAGGGAGGTTATTATGATTATTTTATTTAATTAGGGTGAAATAGAAAATATTTATGTTTCTTAATTAGCCTATAGGCATTGAGAGATATTTAATTGTTTTCTAGTTTCATCATTGAAATAGTACATGAATCTATTTTGTGTTAAAGTCTTTGCCCACAGGTACATTTTAATGATATATTGATTCATTTTGCTATGTTTGTATTGGTAAGCATACAATTGTAGTAATGATATATAATTTGTCCTAATATTTGTAATAGTAAGCATGATTATATATTTTTTGCAGCTGTTTTATCTTTGATAATTTCTGATGATAAATTTGAAGTTCTCTAGTTAAGTGATGATCATAATTATAACAAATGGGGGGAGAAAACCATTTTTTATTTGGGATATATGAACCTTGACTATGTTATTCGTAAGGATGAACCTCTTATTCCCACTAAATCTAGCAATCAAAGAGAGAATTTACTCTACGAACACTGGGAGTGATCTAATCGTTTGAGCATGATGTTCATTAAGTCTCGTATTACAACTAGTATTCGTTGGTCAATTCCTAAATATGAGTCTTTCAAGGATTATATGAAAGCTATTGATCAATAGGTTGAGACTTCAAACAAATCATTGACTAGTACCATGATGGCAAAATTGTCATCAAGGAGCTAACCGACATTCGTGGTGTGCGTAACCACATTATGGAAATAAGAGATATTGCTTCTCAATTTAAGTCTTTGAAGATTATTATTTCTGAGTCTTTTGTAGTGCATTTCATCTTTAATTTTCTCCCTTTTGAGTACAGTCCTTTTAAATTAACTTATAACATACAGAAAGAAAAATAGTCAATAAATGATCTTCTAACCATGTGTTTTAAGAGGAAGGGAGATTGATTCATGATATGAGTGAAAGTGTATAAATGGTGACTCATAGAAAAAGTAAGAAAGAAAGTCAGACGCATAAAGGAAAAGGCAAAAGACATATTGGCAAGAGAGAATCCAACTGTTTCTTCTATAAAAAGGAAGGAACATAAAAAGAAGGATTGCCCTGAACGTAAGGCATGACTTGTGAAGAAAGGTAATCTCATTTCATTTGTTTATTATGAATCAAATATGGTTGAAGTTTGTCATAACACTTAGTGGATTGATTCTGATTCTAAAATCTATGTTTCGAATGCCATAGGAAATCGAAGGAAACTGATGGAAAGTGAACAAGACATCTATTCTACCAAAGGGATCTATTCATATGTAGAAGCTATTGGGACATGTAGACTTATTTTAAGTTCTCAATTTGCACTTAATCTAGAAAAGACCTTTTATATTCCTAGCTTTTCTTAAAACTTAATTTCCATTTCAAGACTTGTACCTTTGGGTTTTTTAAGTAACTTTTTTCAAAACACTTTTAATATGTTGCTTAATTCTGTTATTGTGGGAAATGGTTCTTTGAATCAAGGTTTATTTCAAATCCACATGAAAGATGATACTCCTTATAACCTAATGGCTATGCATGGTATTATTAGTGTAAAGAGTTGTGTTATGAATGAAAAATCCTCCAAAGTGTGGCATCGAAGATTGGGACATATTTCAATCAAAAGAATCAAAAGACTTGTAAATGATGGATTTTTTAAAACTCTTGATTTTACAGATTTTGATACTTGTGTGGATTGCATTAAAGAAAAGTAGATCAATATGTCTAAGAAGGGTGCTAGGAGGAGTTCTGAGATATTAGAAATCATACATACAGATATATCTTATCCTGATATGGATTTATATGGTCCAAAATACTTATCTCATTTATTGATGACTATTCACGATACATGTATCTCTACATACTTGATAATAAGCATGAAGCATTGGATGCTTTTCAAATTTTTAAAGCAGAAGTAGAGAAACAATGTGGTAAGTAAATTAAAATCGTGAGATCTGATCGAGGTGAAGAATTTTATGGTAGATACACTAAGGGTGGACAAACACTTGGTCCATTTGTAAATTTCTTTAAGAGTATGGTATTATCGTACAATATACTATATCTGGCTCACCAGATTAAAATGGTGTAGCAGGATAAAGAAATAGGACTCAGTTAGACATAGTGAGGAGTATGCTTATAACTCCAAACTTCTTCATTCATTGTGAATGGAAGCCCTTAAGAATGCAGCGTATATATTAAATCGGGTTCCTACTAAGTTTGTTTGTAAAACACCATTTGAGTTATCAAAAGGTTGGAAATTAAGTTTGAAATATATGTGTGTTTGAGGCTGTCTTGCTGAAGTTAGGGTTTATAATCCTCAAGAGAGGAAGTTGGACCTAAGGATTATTAGTGGATATTTCATTAGTTATACTGAAAAGTCCAAAGGTTATAGGTTTCATCATCCGTTGAATGTCACTAGATTTGTAGAATCAAGAAATGTAAAATTTCTTGAGAATGACGTGATTAGTAAGAATGATTAATATTGAAACTTAATTTTTGATGATTATCATAATGAAAGTACTCCTATATTGAAAAATAGACTACTTGTTGTTAGTGACATACATCCTAATTGAGTGAATGTTGAATAAATAGCTAATGACTAGTCACATCAGGCTGAAAATGCTCTACTAGAACAAGTTTTTCATGAGAAAAATCTATAACTTAAAGTTCTTGAACAACCAGTTGATCAACCACCTCCATAAAAGAACATTGATGAACTATTAATGAGATCAGCTAGAGTGAGAAAACCGGCAATATCTAGTGATTTTATTGTTTACCTATAAGAAACTAACTATAATATTGGAGAAGAAAATGACCCTGATACGTTTTCACAAGCGATGGATAGTAATAATTTAAAACGAAGCCATGAAAGATGAGATGGATTTTATAGTTACAAACCAAGTTTGAGATCTTGTCAAGTTGCCTAATGGGGTGAAATCTATTGGTTGTAAATGAGTCTTTAAAATGAAAAAAAGATTCATTAACCAACATTGAACGATACAAGGCAAGACTTGTGACTAAAGAATTCAAACAAAAGGAACGAATTGATTATCGAGAGACTTGTTTTCCTATTTCAAAGAAAGATTCCTTCCGTATTATCATGACACTAGTAGTACATTTTAATTTTGAATTATATCATATGGATGTAACAACTACTTTCCTCAATAGAGATTAAGAGGAAGAGGTTTATATGAAACAATCTGAGGGTTTTTCTTCTATTGATGGTGAGCATCCTGGTTATAAGTTTAAGAAATCTATATATGGACTCAAACAAGCCTCCCATCAGTGGTATTTTAAATTCCATTTGGTTTTGTTGAGAACATTAAAGAATAATGTGGGAGTATAGTTATTTTTTCTTGTCTTATATGTCGATGATATATTGCTTGCAGCTAATAATATGACATTGTTACATGAAGTAAAAAAATTTCTCTCCTAACATTTTGATATAAAGGATATAGGTGTAATATCTCATGTCATTGACATTAAGATTTATAGAGATAGATTTTAAGGTGCGTTAGGTTTATCTCATAAGGCCTATATTAGTAAGGTTCTCAAGAGATTTCAAATAAATAATTGTACATTTTTCAAGAGCTCCCATAGTGAAATGAGACAATTTTACTTTGGATCAATGTTTAAAGATTGATCTAGAGAGGGAATAAATGAAAAACATTCCATATGCTTTAGCTGTTGAAAGCCTTATGCATGCACAAGTCTGTGCAAGACCAAACATTTCATTTGCTATTGGAATATTGAGGAGATATTAAAGTAATCGTGGCACTGAACATTAGAGAGTTGTAAAGAAAGTGATGATATATTTTCAAGGAACCAAATATTACATGCTTACATATAAGAGATTTTCTAATTTAGAGGTCAATGGATATTCTTATTCGGATTATGCTAGTCACACTGATTCTCATAAATCCACATCTGGATACATCTTCAAGCTTGCTAACGGTGGAGAAGTGTAAAATAGACTTTAGTCGCCACTTATACTATAGAAGCCAAATTCGTTGCGTATTTTGAAGCTACATCATAGGCTATTTGGTTAAAAAGTTTTGTGTTTGGCCTTCGAGTTGTTGAGTTTATTTAAGGTCATTGAAGATATATTGTATTAATTCAGTTGTTGAGTTCTTCGTTAAAAATAATAAAAGTTGATGTCGAAGTAAGCACATCGATATTAATTATTTAGTAGTTAAAAAGCATATTAAAATAAATGAAGTGTTCGTCGAACACATTAACACTGAATTGATGACTATAGATCCTTTGACGAAAAACATGCCACCAAAGATGTTTAAGGATCATGTAGCCCGTATGAAACTTGTTGAATTTTTTGATATGTGATGCTAAGTATATAACATGTTATTTGTTAAAACTCTATTATTTATTTATATTTTTATTATTAGTGTATACATTATATTAGAGATAGACAAAATTGTTGTATGTGTGTATATATATATATATATATGTGTGTGTGTGTGTGTGTGTGTGTGTGTGTGTGTGTGTGTTGTGTGTGTTTCGACCCAAATAAATATCGTAGCTATTTCATAAAGTTTAATCCACAATGTGGTTTATTAAGAGTATTGTACATTGTAATATATGAAATGTAATACTTAGCTAAAGAGGACTGGCCGTTATAATTCATATATAGTACTTTTTTGAAATATTAATATTTTGGATAATATTATTCATGGTGATATAATATTCGGATCAAATGGGAGAATATTGAAATCTTATTCTAACTCTACGTGGTTCTTATATATAGCTTATATATTATATTCTAAATATATTAATTAGTGATATAATAAGGATAACAACCATGAGGTGACTATCCCTGTAACTTCTTGTTGGGATAAATGAAATACAATGTATTCTTTGGGGTCCTTAATCTAGGTATTTTTTCTTTCATTGTCCGTCATTACCTTAGAAGTGCAACAGATCAGAAAATCTCAAAAGATATATTTAAAAAAATATGTCATGACAGGAAATATAATTTATTTATTATAAATATATTTATGTTTGATTTACACCTTCTACTTATGTAACACAAAATTAATTATGAAACATTTTTTGCCATAATTAAAATATATTTTCCTAATCTCCATATGGTCTACACCCTATTTAATACTATTATTATTATTGGCCAATTACATCGCTCTCTTTTTCTTTTCCCCTATCACAGTTGTGACAACTTGATCCTTGTTTTTTTAAATACTCGACAGATATTCCGTAAAACAATGGTTGGAGGAGGACTGTACGCCAAGAACCATACACTTTGGGCAACAAAATACACAGCAAAGATGAAGATGACGGAGATGACAAAACATCCGAATCTTCTCATCCACCCCTTCCCTGGCCGGCACACTCGACTCCTTATCCTCCTCCACTTCCCTAATGCCACCTAATTAGCCTCATTTCCAAATCCATTTCTACCAAACGTTTTCTCCACTCTACTTGCGTCTATATATATATATATGTATATATATATATATAAAATAACGTACAATGCCCATCTTCAAGATCAGTATTTATTTGATAGAAATGATACCCATCTCCTAAATCCGTATTAATCTAACTATACAACTTGGATGCCTCCTCATCAATCTTTCATTTGGTCGTAACACGTACGCCGACCCATGAATGTGATTTAATATAAGATTTGACAGGTTTCACCTCCCAGAAGAGATAGAAACGTACGCATGACGAAGAAAGTAAAGACTAATCCAAGAGTCGAAACAAGGCCGACCTTTTAAAACAGCCAAAGGTAGT
This sequence comes from Piper longum, assembly GCA_032619315.1. Taxonomy (NCBI): domain Eukaryota; kingdom Viridiplantae; phylum Streptophyta; class Magnoliopsida; order Piperales; family Piperaceae; genus Piper; species Piper longum. The sequence goes on along the minus strand of JAVDBV010048749.1, from coordinate 5,612 downwards.
TTCCTTCTCTTTCGTCTAATTTTCTTTAAATCTCAACGCCAAACGTGTGATTTGGGCCTTTCTTGGCCGCTTCTCAAGTCCAACACGTTCATTTACTACCACCATAGCACGTTGAATTGTGCTCATCCCATTCAAATCCATGTTTAAAGCTCCATCCCACCCTTTGTTTCTTCCACCAAATTAAGTTCTCTTGCAGGATGAGTCTGTCTCCAGAAAATGTTGGGTTCATCTCCATGGGTGGTGAAGAGAGCTCGAGCATGTTGGATAGAGACGTGTTGGCACACATACTGGCAAGGGTTGATGGTCCTACTCTGGCCTCGGCCAGCTGTGCAAGCTTCAGTTTCAATGGGATTGCCAAAGAAGACGCGCTGTGGGAGGTTCTCTGTCATTCAACATGGCCGTCCACCATGGACGAGAGGGCCAAGAGCATCATCTCCTCCTCTCATGGTGGATACGGTGGATTCTTTGCCAATTCATTCCCCTTGATTATCTACAAGCCACTAGAAGAGGCATGTGGAACAGAGGAAACGTTTTGTTCTGGTCCTTCTGATCTGGTGTCATTGGTTGATGTGTATTACAAGGACAAGTGCATCTTCTCCAAGGTTTTGTATGGGGTTCCTGGAGCTGAGGAGGATGAGCAGCATGGAGGGTGGTTCATGGATGGGCCCTTCAGATTGGATGCATTGCAATACCAGTATGGGACCAGTAGTATCAACGAGGACGAGGCCGACAACGTGGGAACCCTTCCATCGGTGCCTTTGGTGGAGAAGGGATCTAAAGGCGGAGAGAAGTTGTGCAGGAAGCTAGAGGAGAAGGTGAGATTGAGCTGGGTGATACTGGATACCAGAACTGGGGAATCTGCCAATCTATCAAGCTGGAAACCTCTATCTGTCCAGCGGCATTGGCCGTCCGAAGGAGACATATTGATACATTTTGGCTCGATTGTCTCCGGAGACGACGTCGGGCCAGTTGAGTGTGTCATCTCGGCCAAATGCCGGCTGACGCAGAGACATTTGCAATGGAGAGACATTTGCGTGCATATGGAGGACAAGGAGGGAGCTCATATCGATGGACGGAGGAGCTTGGCAGTTTTGCATAGAGCACTCGGAGCAAGTTACAGAAGCTGGAAACATGAGAAGTTTGAGATGGTCTACAAAGAGTTTATGAGGCAGAAAAGGGAAGCAAGGGAGAAGAGAATGAGAAGTGAGTATCTGATTGATAAATTGTTCGTCTGCACCGGGATAACACTCTTCGCCGTTTTCTGTCACTTGCTCATTTCACTCACCCAATGAGCCTCTTAACACAAACACATTAAAAACAAGAGAACAGAAGGGTTGTGAAGAATTGTAAAAAGTATTTACAAAGATATCATTCTTGACATATGTTTTCATGGTACTTCTTACTTTGATTAGTTTTTTGTAAAATCGGTCATATATATATATATATATATATATATATATATATATATAACCGCAATAAAAGAAAATTAAATTTCATTTTTACGTGGCAAATATTGTTATTAATATTTTCTCACCCAATGTTGCAAGCCAAAAATGTTTTTTTTTTCACCGTCGAGTATAAAAACCTTTAAAATTGATACCTGACTACCAATAAAGCTTGCACTATAATAACGAGTGAATCAACTTGATGCAGTCCTGGTTTGCAGAACCAGAGCACTTGACATTCATGCCTATTACAAGGCATACACAGGCACGAATTGAAAGACAACTACAGCATGATGTAAAACCTGGTATCAATTCGGTCATTAAAATTGAGTATATAAGATACTCGCAAAAATTAACCTGAATATTCCGTAAGGTAAAACAGAGAGTTATCCATAATCAGCGAGAGGAACTAAATAATGCCTTACTGACAATGCCCGTGGCTTCAATATAGCGATCAACACATCTGGAGATGCAACTGCTTTCACTCCCACTTAGACTACTCCCAGGCTTGCTAATGCATTTAGTAAAGCACTTCCCTCTGACAGTCTGGATGAATTACAGAAGGAGGGTAAGATTCAATCGGGGAATGACATGGAGCACTATAGCATCAACAACATAAGGTAAGATAGAAGATAGGCGTGCAGAGAAGTTGAACTCAATTATATAGAACTTTCATCAAGCAGAAAAGCTACTTTACAGCACACAGTGAGTGAGAAAGAAACCTCGAACTGATGCCACGCCTCATGCAGGATCTTAGAGCTTAATAATTGAAGCATAAATAATAGTAAGCTAATGTATATATAAGCTTTGCAAACAGAGGATGCTAACAACTCCATACTCAGAAAAATGATCAAAAGACATATTCACCAGAAGAAGGATTTGTTTGTGAATGTGCTTTTTGTGTATTTTAAAGTGCATCTAAAAATCTCCCGCTAAACCACATTTGAAAGAAACATCATGTACCCTAAGTATTATTCCTTCTTCAAATGCCATAATACAAATCTGCTGAATTAAAGCGCAATCAGTAGGAAATCTATCAGAAAGACATACAACAATCTTCTAAAGTTTGATTGCAAAGATAATGTAAATTTGATGCAGGATCTACTTACAGTACCAATAACAAAATTTTATCAATTCGCATCCCAACTAGCCCATCCAAAACATGAACCCAACTTTTCAAGGAGAGCTGACATAGCTCATACAAGATAAAGAGGAAAGCAAGAGTATTTCAACGCAGGTGATTAACAAGTGAGTTTCGTGGTAAACCCAAACGATCCTCTTTTCCCTCCCACGATCCCTGGGCCATTCCTAACACCATTTCATCCAAGCACAATTCCTAAGCCCCATGTCATAACATAAACACGTAAAAAAAAAGAAGAAAGAGGGAGGGGGGGAGAGGGACCTCAAGGAAGCTCTCCGCGTAGGCTTGGGCGAGCTGGGCCTTGAGGCCTTCCATGAGAGCTTCGGGGGATGCAGAGGCGGAGGAGCCGGCGCCGGTGTGGGACGAATACGAATCCATTCTCCTCCCTTCCCAAAGGCCAGGGTATTGACGGAGTACCACTACGACTGCTCGTTTTGGTCTTGGTAGCGCCGGCTTTGTGCTTGCAACCCTAGTTGCCAAGTTGGTTGTAGATTGGGTAGGAAAGCCCATCCCAAGTTGCTCTCTTGGCCCACTTTCAAGGTTTTGTTTCATTATTATCATTATTATTATTATTATCATCATTATTATTATTATTATTATTATTATTATCATTATTATTTATCCCAAAGCTCATTATTATTATTATTATTATTATTATTATTATTATTATTATTATTATTATCATTATTATTTTTTGAAGTGGTGATATATTGCAAGGTCTTACGTGCTGTTATTAATCACTGGCCAAAGTCAGTCATGCACGATAAGCAAGGTATATTTGAAAATTATTAATGATATGTATTAAGATTATACAAGTTTAATTTTAAAATTATTATTGTATTATTTTTGAATAAAAATAACGATTATTTATTTATTTTTAACTGAAAATATAAGTTGTAGACAAATATTAAAGGTAGCTTTCAATTTTGTAAGTAAGAGGTTTTAATAACTAGATAGAACTTATTTTTTTAAATATTTTTAATTCAAATAGAATTATACCCTATGTTTTCTTCATAATAAATAATAATATATAATTAAATAAATATGTAAAGTTCGTAAATATATAAATTAAGTACATATTGTTAAGTGACAAACTTTAATTTGATAGTATAATTATAAATATATTACAATTTATTATTATTATTTTATTCTAATTTAGGTAGAATTATAGTCCAACGATTTCTTAATGATAAATAATAATAATAATAATAATTACAATAATTACAAATTAATTAAGTATTAAGATCCTATAAAATATTACAAGCCAAGCTATCTCACAAGTATTTCATGTACAACTCGATTTGACTTCAACTCGTACACGTTAATTTTTTGCTTTTGTAAAAATATTTGGCATTAAATAGGTAGCTCACTTAGCTATGAATAAAACATCAAAAAAAGGAATGTTTAACTCAGTATGGCTTGAAATTCGAGTTCGATGTGTTTCAACTCGATATAATATTCGGCCTGACTCGACTTATATAATATTTTTTATATTAATTTTTAATATAAGTAAATAACTCTTATAACCTCATCAATTACTTATAAAAAAATATTGTTAGTACTTAATATGTTACTTAAATATTAGTTATTTAGCTTATTTGAGAGTAACAATACCTAATGCTTACCCTAAATTATTATTTTTCAAAATAAAATATATCAAAATAATTTATTATATTTATTGGGACCAAATTACAAATATATACTTGTTACACTTATAGTCGCTAGTTACTTATTTAATTAGTTAGCAATAACTGAGACATGTTGTAGTTATAAACCACTTGTTAATAGATACTTCATATTATTTACTAGTTCATAGTAAATGTTAGGTACTTGCTGCTTATTGTGGTATAGTCAAGCCAAGTTATTTTAATCGGCTCGGCTTAGCTCAATTTATATCATAATCAAACGCAAACAAGCTTGAATAAGTAAATGCTCAGTTTGAGCTTTGAGCAAGATAGTTTTAAAATAAGTTGAACAGAAATAAAGTAGTGTTCGGTTTGACTTGTTTATACCCTTAGATACAAGAAATGCTGAAACATAATGAGAGTGAAAAAAAACCAAATACTTTAATATAAGGGGTAAATAAAGGGGTTGATAATTAGGCAAGATGTCACGCCACGTGCAACTTATATTATAGATAAATTTAAAATCCATAGATAAACTTGGGTTGAATAATGAGATAAATTATATAATAATCTAATTTATTTGATATAGATTCTGGTTGACTCTGACTTTAAAGATAAATCTTAATTGGATGAGAAGATATATTATAATAGTTTGATTTATTTATTTTCTTATATTTGATTAGTTAAATTTCTTACCTTAATTAGAGGTCATAGATTATAATAATCTGATTTCTGTATTTTTCTTATTTTTTGATTAGCTAAATCTCTTACCTTAATTAGAGGTTTTTTTATTAATAAGATTAGATGGTGTGTGTGACCTATTCAACTGAAACTAAAATTTACTTTCCAATAAAATAAAAGTAACTATGTTATAATAATTTTAAATTACATATATACTTTATTTCAATTGTGTAAAATATGAGTGACGAAAAATACGTGTATTTTCAGGATCAAGTTCACGTCTTTGATAGTGGACCGAGTTCGGGTCATGAGAAACTGGACCCAAACCATAACTTGGTAGCAAGTAGCACCATTATTTCGAGGTAATATTTCTCTCAATTGTTAAAAAAAAAAATGTTTACACTTTCCGAATAGTTCCACTTTCTTACAAAATGTTTCACTTACAAGCACCATTCCAGGGTTGTAAAAATCGGCCGATTCCATTCGGAATCGGCCGATTCAAATTGGATCGGAGTGAATCCGATTAAAAAAAGAGGATAAATTGGGTGGGTAAAAATCGGTCCAGGAATCGGCCAATTTTGGCCGATTCGGACCGATTCAAAATCGGAAAAAATGGGGTGAATCGGTTTTTATGAGAAAATGACTAAAATACCCTAGGGTTTTTAATAAATTAATTAATTTTATATAGGCAAAAGTGGAATACCCGTGGGTGGCCGCGTG
>JAVDBV010048748.1:0-23209 GCA_032619315.1 Piper longum | reverse complement strand
ATATATATATATATATATATATATATATATATATATATATATTGGGTGATTGAATGTTAACATCTTCTTTATTATTTTATTATATTTGAACTGATGAGAAGAAATGAAGAGCATGACGATGTGAGAAGTGTTAAGAAATGAAATGTTGAGACATGACATGAAATATGAATAGATGACATAGGTGGGCTGATACCCAAGTTTCAGAGTGAGTTATAGTAGTTTAGGCTGTGCGAATGTAGTTTCTGATATGTGTTTATATGCCTCTACGTATATTATGTTGACAGGGTAGCCCCTAATTACATTTTTAAAGGAGGCTTTGTCCGTTTTAATTTAGAATTTTTAATCATTTTATTAAAATTATTGCTTTCGTATGAATTGATTGCTAAGTAATCCATGTAGTAATCTGCTAAGGTATTATGCATTAAAATTATTGCTTTCGTGGACAAATTGGAAGCACCTTTTTTTATGGGCTTTCTATAGCGATGGCCACTTATGACAATTTATTTTTTCTCTTTTTTGATTTTTTAATATATTATTATTTTTTATGCATGATTTTTAAAAAATATTTTTTCCTCTTAAATAGAATGAGTGGGTTGGGCCCACCTCTGACACCACGTTAAAATGTGGGGCACGGCATGGGTTTCTTTATCCAAAATGATTTAGTCACAATATCTCCCACATACATCGATATCCAACCAAGATTTTCTTTAATGCGGGATATATTATGCCCCTCATAGCCAGGGGAGTTATGCTTGGGCCTGATTAGCCTGTGATTTTGCATATGCTTGACATCCCAGCTGCTGCAGAGGCATTAAATGGATTGAAGATGGAGTTGATTGATTGTGCATTGCCTCTTCTCAAAGGTTATGCTGGTAGCTCCAGAGATAATTTGCCGAAGTAGATAGTGATATATGCTTAGTTAGCTACTAATAATTTTTGAGTAAGAAGTAATCAACAATTGTTAATGACAACTATTATCGCTATGATAAATCAATCTATATGTCCCAGCAGGCGTTGTTGCCACTACAAATGTGGATGAAGCATGTTGTGATGTTAAAACGTCAGTCATGATAGCTGGGTTCCCAAGGAAAGGAATGGAAAGGAAAGATGTTATGCCCAGAAATGTGTCCATTTATAAGGCCCAAGCTTCTTCCCTAGGGAAACATGCAGCTCAAAACTGCAAGTTGAAGCTTTTGAGGGTAACAATTGAATTTTATGATTATGTGATTATAGTTGATATTAATCAATCTCTTGTAATTTAGCCAGCTTACACAGAAGAAAATACAATAATAATTAGTATCTATCTGAGTTTATATTCTTATATAAGTTAATTTTAATATCAACCCTTAAATTATAAAAATGGTTAGATGATGAGAGTAATTTTGTCTGTATAAAAAAATTAGAGTCACGTGATTTGAATAGGTTAATACATTTAAAAGTTGTTGACATCTCATGTCACCTACAACTGACATTAAGGTTCCTCAACAAATATACCTTATTTATATGGAGAATATACTACTATTGCTTAACAATGGGCAGTATTAAAAATCAAAGTTTTAAATATTTTTACATGTTATACGGGATTTATTAAAAGGCAGGATATATTTGGTGGATATATTTGGTTCAATTGAGTTGAACCGGTTCAATCAGACTTTAAAATTCTAAATAAAAATATGTTATTAGATATTTTAAATGATTTTTAAGAACAATATTTAATCAAATACTAGTAAAATATCATGGTTTTCAAGGGAAAAAACAGATTTTGAAAAAATTTAAGATTAAAAACCAGTAGGAATTAAAATGAATGGTCCAGACGTCTAAATTATATCAAATTTTAAGAAGGCATCATGCGTGCTGTATTTAAAATTATGATGAAAACTTTTTCTGGCAAGTTTTAGTGGCGGCGAACCCGGCAAACACAAATGCGCTTATATTGAAGGAATTCGCCCCTTCAATAACAGAGAAGAACATTTCATGTCTGACACGCTTGGATCACAACAGAGCGATTCCCCAAGATTCTGAGCAGCTAAAGGTTGATGTGAGCAGTGCTAAGAATGTTATAATATGGGGAAACCACTCAACTCAGTATCCAGATGCTGCCCACGCGAGAATCAAAGGGAAGAGGAGTCTGCCAGAAAACTCGCAAACGACCGTCGGTGAGTCAAAGTATTTTTTATATTAAATTAACGTCATTCATCGACCACCTTTACCTTTAAAAAGGTTACAACTACATAAACATTTCTCCTGTTAGCTAATACATATGCGGAAAACATCGTAAGTCTTTTAAATTTAATATGGTATTGAAATTGAAGTCGGCGAAGGAACTATTTTGAACCATGTTTGTTCCTATTAAATTATTATTAAAATAAATAGAAAATATATTATTAATCACAATTTGAACTTCTGGGCAGCAGTGTTCACTAGTAGGTTGCAATGGTAGCACAACCAAGGACCATACTAGTTGGTTGAAATTTTACCATCTCCATGGCAGGTTGAAGCGGGAGTTCATAACAACTGTGCATGAGAGGGGGGCAGAGATCACGGCAAGAAAACTGTCCGGTGCCGCTTGTGACCATGTACATGATTGATACATGGAACATGGGTTTCCATGGGAGTTTACTCGGATGGATTTTATGGTGTACAAGTGATATTTTCTACCCATTTCCTGTTACTCGTAACAATGGAGAATGGTCTTTTGTACAGGGTAAGCAGCTTCAAGGCTTGGTGGTTCTGATCCCCACAAATTCTAATTTGCAGATAGTTCAGTTATTAATAGTATATTTGAGTGATAAACGAATTGATAGGATGAGATTGTCCTAGTAGGATTCCAAATTGATGAATTTTCAAGAGCAAAGATGGAAGCCACATCAAAAGAACTGATTGAGGAGAAAATATCAGCATACTCCTGCTTGATTTAACTAAAAAAACAAAGAAGAATAGTCACTGATTTAAAAAAACCCCATCTGATAATAATATCGAAGTGCGTAAATTTCTTCCCATGGAAAAGTGATCCTATCCAAAGCTGTTCACTCTGGGAAACACAAAATGGGATACTCCATTTAAACTCCGAAGGAATAAATAATGGCCCATTCCATGCAGCTTTCTAAATGTCATACACTGGCATGGATTGACCGCTATAAATTGAGATACTAAAAAACATACTGCAGATGCACCTTGACAACGCTTTTTTTCTCTCTTGAAGGCTTCAAGCTATATACAATTTGGGATATGATAAATATTGGGGGAAAAAATGAACAAAAGCTGAAATATCTAAGGCCCTTTATAAATTACAAAATAAAATAAACCAAGCAGTTGTAGAAAGCTTCATTCTCATTTGTTGGGAATCCTTACCTTCAGATCGCATAAATGAACCCGCCAGAAGAGCTGCTACTCGCATTGTTAGAATCTACTCATGGCAGTGATACGCCGGTCTGATTAGCAGTAAGCGAGACATCAACGAGTTCACTAAACAAGACTCTGACAAGTTCACTGCCATTGATGCCCGGGGCTAGAATTGGCTAGTAATCATGATCAATGAAAATCCATTATTAACAACTTCATGCGGCCATTTTCACTAACATATGTTACCAATGTCTCAATCGAGCCCTCCACTGTGGACGAGAACCAACTTCTGTTTTTGTTTTGTTACTTGTGTCAGGCATATGGCAGACACAGGCATAAGGGAATTCATGGAACTCGCCTCTTCCTGGTCTCATCTCATCTGGCTCGCCCATAAAGCCTCGCTGGTTTAGTTGCACCTTCTTCGAGAAAGACACCCAATCCATATGCTTCCTTGCAAGGAACAAGGAACTCAACTTCTTTGCATTTGGCCTGATTGTCCTTTTGTGTCCCATATACCTCCTGGAATTTAAAGCACCAATTAAAATTCACTTATCCTGGGAATAACCATACAGTGGAAACAAAGAAGATAACCAATCAGAGACGGGGCTGTGATGGAATCACTACAGATCACTTACAATTGGGCTCTCAAGCACAAGCTTCAATTTTTAATTCAATATCATAAAAAATTACCAATTTCAAGGTCTATGAGATGTATGTGTAGAGTGATGATATTTACTAAATACGTGAACAACTATATAAGAGCTCTTAAGACTAACAAAGTTATAAAAATAAACCATTACTGAAGGCCAAAATCAAGTAAAAGCCAAACTAGAATAAAACTAACATGAACTTCCTAACTCTTAATCAAAATATTCCTAATCATGTCTATCGTGCATCACTGTCTAAAATCACCAGTTGATGAAATTGCTAAATTGCCTGAGCTCAAATAAAATATTTAACTACGTTTAGTGTAAAATTCTTTAAAAATATAAAAACCAAAAGTTCCTATTGTCTTACCTTCGGCCAGCCAGGATCTTTGCCATGTTTCCATTATTATTGGTCACAAAGACATCACTTTCATCAGCAACAATGTAGTCAATAGCTGCAAGCCGGGATGAGAAAGGAAGAAAGGGCTTTAGCTCCTCCTCAGCAAGTAGCTCCTTAGTATAAAAATTGGGGAACAGTTCTCGTAGAGGCCTCAGTGTCTCTTCACCACCATATATTTCTCCAGATGCTACATACAGGAAGGAATCATTTCCAAATCCCAATGCCCTGAGCATCAGACCTACTTCATAGGGTGACAGAGGACACTTTCCACGCTTTCGTTCACTCTCTGGGCTCAATTCCTGTGATAAAATCAAAACAGAAAACCTAGCCATGAAGATTTCTAAAGCCTATGTAAATTCTGCTCATGGAAAATCTGGTTTCATCAGCAAGTAAATTCTACAAAATTTTATCCATTTATCCATGACATCTTCTACATCTATTTCGGAAAGTTGAGTACCATAAGCAAACTTTCAGACCTACACACAATAGAAATTAGAATCAAGTCTTACGGGTAGGGTTGCCCACCGCTTTCTGATTTCACCCAGTTCAATCCTCTCCTTGTCTCCTCCACCGAAGTAACAACCAGAGAATGCAAGCATATCAGGTTCAAACCTGTTAAAAAATAAATATATTTGGTTATGCCCATTTGCATAGCATGAGCATGTTAAAATGGAGGCAAGATGACAAGAATTTCTCCAGATCACCAAAATAATTGGAAGGTTATGCACAAAAAGTTGGTAAAACAAAGAGATAAAAAAGCAAACATGATTGGAAAAACAAAGCATTAAGAGAGCATTTTCCATATTAAACAAAAAAAAACTGAGAATTACTAAAAGATGGACTCAATTTGAAAGCAAAAGTGGAATTTGTCCCAGCTAATTTTAAAATCTAACAACTTATTTATACAAAAAGCATTTCCAGTATCACATTTTATGAACTCATAAATGTTAAAGAATACATCCATGATAATCACAAAAACTTAGTCATAAGCATAAAAACAAAAGAAAGGAAAAGCACAAAGACACAACAAAATGATCAAACTAATTTTGTTCTTTCAAAAATATTATATTTCTATACTCCATTGCAATAGATAAAAAACTTTACAACATTATAGAATGATGGTGCTAATGATATGTGAAATTTGCATCTTATGATTATGACAAGTTTACAACTGAACATTGAAAGAAATTAAAGGTATTTGAAATTGAATGAAACAGACATACCTTAAATGGATTGTGATGAAACGCGGAGTCATCTCCCGCATCCTGGCCACCAGCTTTTGACCAAAGTCCTGTATTGGTTTTGTAAATCTCAGTGCATGGTAATTGACTCTACACCGCAGCTTCTGCAGCTCATCATCCAGATTATTTGCAAGCCGGTAGTCGAACTTTGTCAACTGCACAACCTACATAAAATTTGAAGGTCATTTGGAATATCTTGACAGAGTGAAAATATTCAGTGTCATTTTTTTTACCAAACTAAGGTCATATAGCACACAAACTGCAAAAGGGAAAGAAAAATTACAATGGCAACTGCACAAGAATATACTCCTTACCGTTCTCCTTAGAAGAATGGGAAGTACTTGATCAATATAGTATTCAGGAGTGGATTTCCTTGGAACACGCATAGTGTATGGAGGTTTCTCCATTGATCTCATTACTTTGTCCGGTACTCGCCGAACAACTTTGATGTCCTTGGATAAGGAGGAAATGAACCAGTCAACATCAAATATGTCGTTAAAGTCACTGTATATCAAAGAAATCAATTTTTATTAGCTAAATCTATCTATGGAGAAAAAAATATGTGGGAACTAAATTAATAGAATTATAGAAGCACGGCAAACCTCACCTATCATCTTTCCAAAAGGATAGATGATCCAACTCAGGTATAACCAGAGTGGCATTCAATATCCGAGCAACAACAACAGCATCTGTTATCTGATAAAAAATGTGATAAGAGTAAAACATAGACAGTCAATGTTGGAAACTACCAGTAAGTCATTGATCCAGAGTGTACTAATTAGTAATGAAGATGGTAAAGAACAAGAATATTTTCACAATGGATGCATTCATCCAAAAAAACTGAAAATCTACTCTAAGAGCATAGGCAAGGATTCTTGGAATTGGACAAAATTCAGTTACATCATATATCCATTAGAATGCATAGAAGCTTTATGTATGCATTTTATTTGAACTTAAGTAAGTTCTAATTGACTCAGAAGTTTTCAATTAGTAGGAAACTGGTTAGAAGCTCGACTCTCTTTATTCAGTTATCTTTACTTTTATAAATGTAATTCTTGCAGCAAACATAACTATAGCATTTTCTTTAGCTTTGTTGTATATCACATTTATCATGACTTTAAGAGGGTGTATAAATACATCCTGACAAAGAAATTTATCTTTTGGTCTTTGCTTCAGTTTTATTTATCAGGCATGGCTGCTAGAAAATCTCTTATTTTTTCCTTCTCATCATTGACGCTTCTAGTGCTCTTGAATATTCCAAAGAGCCGGATTAAATTGATTGCTAGATTTGTGTAAGCAGGTAACACTGAATTATAACCATTCATTTCAATAACGTGATCTTAGCTTAAGAAAGATGATCCTAGGAGACGAAATTGGTGATATTTGTGAAAATCTCATAATAATGTTAAGACAACAGCCAAAAATAAAGATATACAAATCACATTGTTCACAAACTCTAGAACTAAGCAATGGGGAAAATGGAGTCAATTTACAAAGCTTTATCATAAATATGACAGTTCTTTTTTTTTTGAAAAAAAAGAAAAACAAGAAGAAAAGGAACAACATTAAAGACAAGAAGACATTTTCATCATCTTACCCCAGTTCTTTGTTGGTTCAGTCCTCCACTTGTTGCAATAAGCAAGTAACCATTTGAAAATCTTTCTTTTGTTGCAGCTGGTATGAAGTGGAATAAAACTAAATGAACCCACAAGTAATTGTATTTTGTGTATTTTGCAAAAACAAGTAAAATAGGTAAAGTACAGTCCAATGGATGCTCATGCCATCCAATATTCTTTGTCAATCTCAAAAACAATAACAAAAATTGAAAGAATTTTGTCTTGCATTTAGTATAAATCAATCACAGTCTAAATTCTCACAGGCATATAATTTGATTGATGATAACAAGAGCGAGAGAAACTTACATGCAAGATGACGCCCTTTCTCACTGCAACCGTAATAGAGCTTTGCATTAGTGGACTTCCATATATTAATAGGTTTATGATGGTGCCTGCCCTGAAATTTCTAAAATTGTTAAAAATTTTATCTATTAAACAACTAAAGCACAGTATATCTCCCCAATCAGCATCCGAACTTAAGAACATGATAAACATAGAAAAGGTTTGAAATTTCTTTTACTTTAAAAGTTCAAAATGAGTGAACCATATTCAGCCAGAAAATTGGAAACAAAAGTGAAACAAGCTTCAACATTTAAGGGAAAGCATTTTTAGGAAAAAAAAATGCCCAACATTTGGAGACACATTATTGATTCAATCATTCACATAAAAAAGCTCCCCTACAAGACAGATAAAAAATTGCATTCTACACAAAATAATAGTAATTTTTTCCTCATAATGAACATAACTAATAGACATTGCTTTGAAACAAGTAACTGAGAAAAAATTCCAAGTCCAGTAAACGGTACACTAAATATCATGCAATGAAGGAAAACAAGTAAAGCAGTAGAAAAGAGAAGAAAAAAAATGAAAGAACAATAGTTCAAGAAAATTGAAGCAACCGAGATCATGATCCATACCAGCTTGCCAAACAAAGCTTGTTTCATCAATCGCTGTGAATACCAGTCAATGTCAGTAGCCACATGCCCCATCAGCAACGACACCAAACTCAGAGCAAACATCAAAATCACAAACAAAACGGTCAAAGACGCCGTCTTCCTCTGCACCCGCTGCCCCTCCCAAGCCAAGAAGGCCAACGCCTTGAGAGACAGCCGCCGCCAAGCATCCACGCCGCACCTCCGCCGCTTCTTCATCCCCCCAAAAAACACCACAACCCAAAACCTCCGCCACCGCCCACAACTCCAAAGATCACGACTTTTCAACGAAACGTGGCCGATCCCGACATCAAAATCCGGCAAAAACCACGACTTTTCAACGAGAAATGATTCGACGACGGATCAGGGGGAGTCTGGGAGACACACCATTAATGCGGCCATCAATGCCTTGCCCTCAGTGACCGTACTCCACAGAGATGGGGTTAGATCAACTATAGAAAAAGCTGTGAGCATGAGCACCTGTAACAGGGGAAGAGGAGTGGCGGCAAGGATGGGGAAGGGGTAGAAATGGCCAAGTTTGGAGAATTGTATGAATAGAGGTATATATTGTATGTACAGGTAGATAGATAGATTAAATGATATGACATAGCTGTTTTTTGTATACAGGTAGAGAAGAAGAAGAAACGGTGGGATTGGGAAGAATGAGAATTGAGAAAACAGAGTAGTGGGGAAGGGGATTTGTCTGTTACCGGTGTTTCTTTTTTTTTTTTTTTTTCCGTTTTATGCTCTACGTTGAATGGATGACCGAGACATTGGCTTCGAAAAATTAGAGATGTTTATAAAAATAGTGGGTTTTTTTAAAGATTATTATAAAAACTAGGCAAGATGTAGCGTCATCGAATATTTGGTTTGGAACCGTAAACCATAAACCGAATTGCCGAATTCTCGTCCCGCCAGCGGTTTGCAACTCCCACCCGAACTAATTCTAAGCCCACACGGATCGAAATATTTTGATTAATTTGGTTTGGTTTGGACAAAAGAACGAATTTATAAGACTCACTCAATGCTCCAACCTATCAAATATTAAACGTCCAATCATGTAAAAATGATCCAGCCCGAAAAAATAAATATTAATAAAGTTAAAAAACCCACCTAGATTTCCATGTGCACCTCAACCCACGAAAGTCGCATACCCGACAGCCAAACCAACTCAAAAATTATTAAAAATCAAAACAAACTCACGACACAAACCTAACGGTTAACCTTATTTCTGTGCTTTGGTTCAGTTCGGTTCTTAACCGAAATATATTCATACACCCGTTCCACACAATTCGCTTATTCTTAAAACTACACTGAACTTTGACGGAGCCGACTCAAAATTTTTTGATCACTTCAGTCAGTTTTTTCGGTTTTAGCCGAATTCTATTCAACTCATTGTGATTATAAATGCATAGGCTTTAATTTTATAGATAATTTTTTCAAAATAATAAATAGATAGAATATAATAATTTAATATCTTAGAGAAAAATTCGAATTGACTTCAACCTTAAATATAGATCTTAATTTAATAATTTTTTTGTTGTATTTAGTTGGTCAAAATTCCTATTTTTAATTAGAAGTGGATATTTTTGTCCCAAAAATATTAGCGGTAGCGAATCAAAAGATTTAGATACTCTTCTTGGTATCTTCTTCTTAAAAATATACAAATTTTAGTATAAGAGACTCAGACTTGAGTCATGCTTAATCATACATTTTGGTTAAGTGGGTCTTACTATCCCATAATAGTTCAAGATTGCATAGGCGTCTCATACTAGTGCACTCTCATAGTGACCGTGCATATTTTATATCAAAAGTAACCCAAACTCACAATTACGAATATTCCTTCTTGAATATCAAAAGTAACTCATAACCCCCTAAGTGTGATTTTTATGGAATTAAACTGGTGACACCCTCAGAGATTTTTTAGGGTTGGATTTCGAGGCCTTGGATCACCTCGAGATCATCTGATTCCTTGTTCATTCTAGTTAACATTTTTTCTTTTTCCTTATTACCAGGTGTTGGTGCAGCCTGCAGGCACCTTGGCGTCTTATGTGTATAGTATTGTTCTGGTGGTATAGCGATTTTAATCCATTACTTTGTCTGCTCTTTTTGACTCCTAATGGCCACCATTCTATTATCTAGAAAAATTACCGCTAGGCTTAACCATTATTTAATATTACAAAATATATGCTGGGCTTAACCATTATTTACTATTACAAAATATATGTCAAAATATTGGACCCTGGATACTAAATAATGTTAGTTTATGAAATTCTTTATTTTATATCATTTTTAACAACTTATGAAGTGTAAATTGATAATCTTAAATCATTTTTTTAAAGTGGTTAAACCAGATTAAAAATCAATGTGTATGTCTTTATTAATATATTTGATTGTGTTGAAAGATATCACCGATTATAATATCCTAACTAGAGTTGGTTATCATTGCCTTAACTAGATCTTGCCTTGGTGAGTTCGTGAGACCTTGATAGGGTCAGATTTAAATATCGACCAATAGGTTGCTCGAAGGATATATCTTTTTTTCTTTAAATAAATAAATAAATATATATATATATATGTGATAAAATAGGCTAATTTATAGAAGTGGTGGAAGATTAAAATTATTTATGAGGGTAGTTTTTTTAATATAAATATTACGCGCCATGCAGACTTCATCACCGACCAAAGTTGGCTAGGGTGGGAGGCAAGGCCCGGATCGAGGTTACATCTAGTGATGTGGGTGCTCTGCTAGGATTGGCCGCCCATCCCGATTACAACAGGCATACCAAACTTTTGTGATGTCCATGTCCAGGCTAAATCTAGCACATGTATGGGATTAACATGTAGAAATAAATCACGATTATTCTGTACACAAAATATATTGTATTATTCTCCTTTAAATGAAATATAAAAAATAAGACTAATTTAAAAATAATTGGCCGTTTAATTTTTTTTAATGATTTTTAACTAAAAAGATTTTAGTAAACACGCAACATCAAATCAAGCTATTATTAGAGAATACAAGTAAAACACCCATGTAAATATCAGTATGGGAAATGCTAGGAATTGAAGCTCATTTTGAGTTGTGCCAAAATGCCTGACACACAAATGAACTAAAACTGAAATTTGCAAATCTTTTGGCCTTTATACGTGCACTGGCCAATAATAATATAACAATGGGCTAATCCAACGTTAAACATCCTTGTTGAATAAATTTTAACACCAAAGTGGCCAATGAAACGAGAGGTATTCTTTTTGGTAAGAGATGACATCCGGTTACAAGTTCGAGGCAAATATTAAGAAACATAAGGAGGCCCTTCAACTTTATTAAGAAAATTAGCAGGGACTCTTCAAGATGTGGTCTTGATTTAGTGGACCAGGATAATAATATGGGCTACCTGCCTTTTGAGACACTGGGGTTATTAACATGCCGACAGACATGCACGATTTTTTAAGCAATGTACTAACTTTACAAATTACTACCTTACGAAAGAATTGGCGAGTAAAATAATATTATTTACCCACGAAAAAAAGTGAGTGAGTAATTTGATGTTGGCTCTGGACGATCAAATGCGGCATGTTGTTATTATCATTCGTCAAATTAGTATTGTCATTAATTCTTTTCATGTCAAATGCTCCGTTTTATAAGTTTTTTAAAATTTATGACTTCATTTATGCATGGGCAAGTATTACAAATGTTATCATTTCAAAGAATCACTTGTTCTACTACTTATAATAGCTAGGTTAAATGTCGTGTCATGTGTTGAATAAATTTTAATTTTTTATATAATAATAAGATTAATTATAATAATTTAATATCTTAAATATAGGTACCGATAAACTTTAAAGATATATACAATTTAAATAATCAAATGAGTTATAATTATTTATTTTTCTATTATATTTTTTAAGATAATTAGAAATATTTTTATTAATTAAAAAGTAAAAAATTATGATTAGTGAGATTAGAACTTATGACCTTCTATTATAAAAAATATTTTTTGTAAAATTAAGGTAAGTAAGATTTTAATGTGATATGAGATATTTTTATTATATTTTTAAAATTTTATTTTTGTATTTTGATTGGACGAGTGGTGGATTAAGACGTTCACGTTAAAAAAATTAATCAAGTAAAAAGTAATCCTAGATTAATAAAAAAATATAAGGTATTTATTTTAATTAATATATTTAATGAAAGAATCAAAGGCATGATGAGTGGATGGGTGGGTGCCTTGGTTATTGCCGTGAAAGCGCTTGAACTGTCTCCTCCTCGGGAGCTACCAAAGTCGATGAGGAAGCTGACTGCGCGACCATTCATTATTCGTGGGGCACTTATGTAATATAATAAAGTTATTATTGTTGTATATGCTGTGATTGACTATACAATTAAGCGTCAAATGTGGCGATAATTGAAGGATGTCACATCGATCATCGATCGGCATCCTCATATGCTTTTTTCTGTTAATTTGAGCACCCAGCAACTCTTTTCCATTCCATTGAATTTTGGTGGGATTTTGTTTTGACCGAAGGATAATTTAAAGTATGCTCTTTTTAATTGATTTCCTGGCCTGTAATTGTGATTAGCTTTATAAGTAAATATATTCCCTTTAATTATTCGACATCGGTAAATATAGATGAATTTTTTTACGTTTTGAATTTCTTCACGTTCAAATAAAGATGAGACAAGTCTTGTATTTACAATATGCAAATATGTTTATCATGACTTCTAGAATCGAAGGGCTCAAGGGACACTCAAGGTTCCAGTCCAAGAATATAAAATTTTAAAAATAAGTCTCACGCCTAAAGAATAAGATGCAGAGTATCAATGGAGTGTTTGTACATCTTCGATTTTTATTAATCACTTTTAAAAAATTAGCTTGGCATATAAAGTTACACTTAAGCAGTCTATGAACCTTATTCATAATGGGTTAGATTGAGCCAAATTTGGGTGAGGCCATTGTAAAAAAATTTATGATAGGTGGATTATAAGATTCATAAAATTATTCTTACCCTTGAACTCCTATTATAGTAAAAACTTATATAAAAATGAGGATGTATTTATAAATCTTAAATTTTGTTTAGTTATTTTTGAAAAAATGACTTTATTTATTATATTATGTTGCATTTAAATCAGGTCATTACAAAGAGTATTTAGCCTCATTAGCTTAGAGGCAAGAGAATACCCGTATAAATGTTTAGAGAAGGCTTAAGCATCAGACAATCTTTATAGATCTTTATATAAATAACATTTCATTTTTGACTAAATAACCTGTATTTAGCGGAATTGATAAAATATTCATTCACACACCTTGCAATCTGGAAGTGATCAAAATTGACAAAGTAGGGTGATTAGTTTGAGGATTCCTAATATACTTCGAAGTTTATGCTCTAAGCAGTTATCATTTAACGTCGAGGTTGAATTCTAATATGTACATAAAAAATAAACTACTCACTAACTCCGAAATGCTAGACTATATTAATGCATGCCTCACTAGGAAACACACTAATCACATATCATAAGCTTCTATTAGATAAATGACCTAATGGACTTCTTTTTCACGCCCATCAAGAAGGGGAAACTTAAAGCAGAAGACACATAACTAAGGAGGTTTTACTAATTATCTACTATTATAAATCAAATAAGGATTTCATTGTGAACTACTTTTTTTAAAAAAAGATTTTTCCTTCCTCATAATTGGCTTAAAACGAATAATATCAAAATATTAAAACAATAAAAATTAGCTCGTCTACTGACCAACAAAGCACACAAATACAAATAATATTTTTTAAGTTATATAATCAGACTCAATTTTAGTAGAATTAAAATTTGAAAATAATTAGTATTAACCCAGCTCCTATTGTTAAGTAAACTGACTTTAATATTGACTGTTGGATTATAATGATGATTGGATGACGAGGGTTCCATATCAAAATAATAAAAGCTGGATGATTAAAATGAGTAACCAGATTTAAAAGCTGCTCATGTTCTTATATCACCTCCAGGTGATGGGTTCCTCTTAAAATTGAGAATACGTCATATAGTTGGTTTACATAAGATATCTAGCTATTACTCTTCTTGTTAAACTCACGAATTCTGAAGAAAGCTTTGGTAAGTCCATCAAAAATCAATTCCAAGTTTGACTCGAAGTTGAATAAAATAAATCTAGGCAAGCCTAAGCTTGACTTGACAAAAAGATTGATATTTTGTATATGAAACAAGGATTTTAAACATCATTTCAAGAATTTGAACAAAATATTTAAAGAACAAGACTCAAACAACAATTGATTTATTAGGAATATATAACTTTAATGCAGTGATTATATTATTTTATATGCAAAATTATGACAAGTTAAGATATCCATCTTGTTGGGTAAGATAAAACATAAATGGCCAAACATTGAAAAACACAAATCAAGCTACGTACCAACTTGATCTAAAGCGCAATATAATGAGTTTAAGTCATCTTTTCAAAAATGTTAGTGTGAGATCTCTTAACTTAATCTTACATCAAATAGACATTGGCGTAAAATTCTATTTATAACTTTGAATGACTGTAGATTTTTAACTTCAATTAACCACTTTTAAGGAGATGACTTAAGTCTATTACGTTGTACTTTGGGTTAGGTTATTACAGATGATACTAGAATAACCTGGTTCTATAATTACTCTACTAGTCACAAGCCAAAGAAGTAACCAGGGCCACCTGGTGTTCCATTTTCGTCCAATCTCTTTCTTTCCAACAACTACTTGACTCTATTATACTACAATTGTTGCCTCGCTTCATGAAAGAAAAATTAGAATTCATGGCTAGGGCTAACAATGAGCTAAATGTAAAAATTTCGATGACAAACATTTCAAACATGGGTGAATTGCGAGATCTGTAAAGACCCGACCTAAAGTGCAAATTAATATGTCTAAGTCATCCAAAAATAGTTAATTAAGTTAAAGATTTATAATACATTTTCACTTATGAACATGATCTTACCAATTACGTATTATATATGGGACTAAGTTGAAGCATCTCAAATCTACCCTTGCCCGTTACTAGCCCAAGCCCATGTAACTTCTTTGGCTCATAACTAGTAGCTTAGCCAATGTCTTTGGTTTAACCTGTCATCTAACATAAAACCATCTATAACGATCGAGCCTAAAGCGTAAACTAACGGGCTTAAGTCATTCAAAAGTAGTTAATCAAATTAAATATCTATAGTCTAATCATAATTATCTATACTAATCTGGCTTAAAGTGCAATATAACGGGTAAGTCATTTGTTCAAAAGTAGTTAATAAATTGAAAATTTATAGTCTATTCTCACTTAGAAACATGATCTAAACTTTCATTTTCACACTCTTGATTATTATTATTACTCCATTTGATGAGAGGTAGCAGCATCTCAGCCAATTCCAGGACGGCACAGCCCCCAACCAAGGGAGTTGTTACGTCATGTATGCCTCCCCTTATCCCTGACATGCTATGGTACCCCGGGGTGGGTAGGAAGTGGTCGAGTCCGTATAGCCGCAGAGCAACCGTAGCGTTCGGATTTGATCTATCTACCCCATCCTTTTTTTTCTCTTGGTCCCACCCAGCTAAAAAAACATGAGTGCTTAATAACTATTAATGGAAGAGGGTCTCTAAGCGATCATGAATGAGTTAGTTTTTTTACTTTCCCCAGTAACTATTATATGTGAGACTAAGTTAAGAGATTTCACAATCCACTCACCTTAAAAAAATTTGTCATCAAAATTCTTAAATTTGGCTCGTTACTAACCCTAACCCAGGTGACTTCTGAGGCTTGTGACCTATAGAGTAATCAACGTCCTTATTCGTGCTCATCATTTAACATAGAACCAAGTAGCTCTGATACTATTTGTAACATAAAAAAAAAAATCGTTATGGTTCATTAAAGTTTTTATTTTTATGTCATTGAATATTTTTGGGTACCCACAACCCCCACTCCCCTGCTGGCTAAGGCGAGTCAATATAGATGGTATTAGAGGATGACTTTTCACTAGTTCACAATTTATGACTCAATTACCTTATTGAAATGCCTAGTATTTGTCTTTTTTCAATATTTTGTGTTGTTAACCAATAAAGTTTTCGCTAATAAATCTAAGGCTTAACAAAAAAAAGATCATATTAATGAACCATAAAAAAATTCAATGTTACTGATAATATACAATGTTAGATGTTGGGCTAGACTAAAAATGTTGGCTAAATTAAATACGTTGGCTAGGTAACTGGTCACAGGCCAAAAAAGTCACTTAGGCTAAGGTTAGCAATTGGTTAATTGTAAAAATTTTGAGAACAAAATTTCCTAAATTTGGTGTGAGATTCTTTAATTTAGTCTCACATCTAATATCTAATAAGATAAGATCTTATTTATTATTAAAAAATTAATTTATTTAACTACTTTTGAAGAGATGACTTAAGTTCATTATATTGTGCTTTAGATCAAGTCGTTACAAAGTAGCCAAACTCACTCAAACAAGCTCAAATAGTATTAGGCTCAAATTAAAACCAAAGACAAACAAATTGAGTTTTAGTCCAAGAAAAATTGACTAGATTTTCCCAATAAAGTATAAATTGTCCAAAAAATCCAATACTAAAATTAAGAATTTCCTGTGACAAAATAATATATTATACTTTATATATGTCAAGAGAACCCACGAGATCATAAACCAGCTCGAATAGTAATAGTCTACTAGAGATTGCTTAGTATTAACAACAACATAACAACAATTGATATGTCAGTAGCAGCAACATGTAAATTTAGATATTTATCTATATGTCATGGTTGCATTTTTTTTATTATTTAGGCAAAATTATCCTCGTCAGTCATCAGCCATCCATTTAATATAGGGTTTCACATTAAATATAGCTGCACGAGAGCATCGACTGTTGCTAATTTTTATCATAGTAATAGGCTCAACGTCTCAAACTCAAAGACAAAAAAAAATTTGAGTTAGAATAAAATGTAACTCGTTTTCTCTATAAAGTATAAACTCCCCTAAAATCCGGTATTAAAATTTAAACAACCAAAGCCTCAAGGGAACTCACGAGAACATACTAATCCAGTGAAAGGCAGGGAGGAGATCCAATATTCCAATGTTTGCAGGTGGGTAATCGAAGATTGCAGGGATCTGAACTTTTTGATTGGTGGGAAATGAGTTGGGAGCTTCAACACTCCATGTTCAGCTTCACAGTAGCAGCTAGAAATGCATTCGCTGTCTATTAACGAGTCTTCAACTTACCTACTGGATGAATAATATGGATGATATTAATTGACATATATAACAATAATAGACTAGGAGTTAGAACTTGCATTAATATTTAGCCCCAACTTGTTAGGTGGTTTGCATGTATAAAATTATCATGGTCATGTTGAATTTGTTAACTAAATCTGTAAAATTATACAGACGATAAAACCATCACAATAAAACATTCTTCATATTAAATCATCAAAAAAATAGAACTTCATAATGATAAAGTCCCTGAATCAATAAAATCAAAACGATTCTTGAATTCTTTAAATTTTCTATTTTCTAAATTTAACCAAGTTCTTCAAGACCAGAGTTTCTAAACGATGAGATGTCAGAACGAAAAAATACTTGTGAATTTTGGGATCATAACTTTTTTTATCCTTATTTTTCATAATTTTAATTTAACCCATCATAAAAGAAAAAAATTCATTATGAAAATGGTATTTACACATGTATACCCAATCCATACTTATATTAATGGCCCGTTAAACTTAACTTTAAGATATCAATTGAATTTAAATCAAACCTAAAATAATAGTATATGATACAATTATATATACATGTATATATAATTCTAAAATCCAACAATCTCCCACTCTGACTATATCTACAAAAATAATTGTATACCACCATATAATCTTATAGTTCTAAAATAACATACACTATAATACCAAAAATAACATTCTCGTCCATTAATTAATATTAATATAGGATCAAGACAATTTTTGTTACATATATCGTAACTAAATCCATCTATGGTCACATACATCAATATAATTAAATCACATAGATCAATTATAAATGTGTAACATGAAAATTACATGTAATTTGATTTAATCATAAATATTTTTAACTAGTCCAACTTTATGAGATCACCAAAATAGAGTGAAATATAAACATACAAAACAAATTATCACTAAAGCAACATATTATCAAATAATACAACACCCCTATGAGCAACATGCTAACAAATGACCTTGACGGTAAACTTTTAGTAAGCAGATCCGCAACAATGGAGTTTCTCCAAATATACTATATAAAAACTTTACTACTTTGAACTTTTTCTTTCACAATAATGAATTTGATCTCTATATGTTTTGATTTAGATGAGCTCAGTTGTTATTTGAATATAATACTGTAGATTGTTACAAAATAACTTAAGTGGTCTTTTAATACTATCAATAATGTACAGCCCTGTGACAAAATTCTGCAACTATATTCCATGATTGGATGTCTCATAATAAGCTATAAATTCAGCTGCAGTGGTGGAAGAAGCTATGAGTGTCTGCTTAGCACCCCTCCAAGATATAGTTCCTCCAGTAAGCAGATAAACATAGCCAGAACTAGATCGACGACTATCTTGGCATCCAACAAAATCGAAATCAGAATACCCAATGATCTCAAGTTGATTGACTTCCAATATATAAGCATGTAATGTTTTATTTTCTGAAGATATCTCGTGACTCTTTTCACTACTTTCCAATAATCCAATCCCCGATTACTTATATATCTGTTAAATATTTCAACAATATACCTAATATCTAGATGCGTACATACTTGAACATACATAAGACTTCCTACTGCTGAAGCATAGGGAATGCTTTACATTTCCTTTCCTTCTATGTCATTTTTAGGGGCATTGATTGACACTAAATTTGTCTCCTTTAAAAATAGGGGTATGTCAAATCTCTTAATCACTTTTTTTATATAGGCCTTTTATGATAATCTGAGTATATATCGAGAGCGATCCTGATGTATTTAAATTCCTAATGCAAAGATACATTTCCAAGATCTTTCACTTCAAATTTCTTTGATAAAAATCTCTTGATTTCATGCAAAAAACCTATATCATTGTTGAAAGGCAATATATCATCAAAATATAAAACCAGAAAAATATATTTTCTCCCTCTAATCTTATGGTATATATAATCATCAATTACATTCATTTCAAAATTGAAAAAAAGAATAATTTGATGAAATTTGTGATACCATTGATGATAAACCTGCTTAAGTTCATAGATAGATTTCTTTAATTTACAAACAATATTCTTTGAATCTCCTGATATAAAGTTTTCTGGTAGTACCATATAAATGGTTTCATCAATGTCACCATTTAGAAATGCAATCTTTACATCCATCTGATATAACTCAAGATCAAAATGTGTCGCTAATGCCATAATTATTCTGAATGAGTCCTTCAATGAAATTGGAGAGAAAATCTCATTATAATCGATGCATTCCTTTTGAGTAAAGTCCTTCGCAACGAGACGAGTTTTATATCTTTTTATATCGCTTTTCGAGTCCCACTTGATTTTAAATATACATTTACAACCTATAGGTTTCACACCTTCAGGCAATGAGACAAGATTATAAACCTCATTAGCTTTCATGGATTTTATTTCTTCATTCATGTCATCAATCTACTTTTGAGAATTAGAACTCTTTAAGGCCTGATGAAAATTGATTGAATCATCTTCCATCATTCTATTGTTATCATCATGTTCTCGGAGAAAGATGATATAATTATTTGGAATTACATTTCTCTTTTCTCTTGTGGATCTCCTCAATGGCGTTTGCTCTTGAGACTGTTGAATTTGCTCTTTAAATATAACTTGATGATTGTGAATAGGGAGATTCTCAACATTGCCTTCCAATTTTGATATTGTTTCTTGAGCAATATCAGGAATATGATCCTCATTATTACAAAAAACAATTATGGAAAAAGAAACAGATTTTTCTTTAAAGACAAAATCTCTAACTTTATTTCCTCTCCAAACTTAACACCCGTAAATAATTGGGCATTTCCTGTCTCAAAGAATGACATTGTTGTGGGATAATAAAATTTATACCGTTTAGAGTCCCCAACAAAATAGCTGATAATTGTTCCTGAGTCCAATTTCTTCTCATTTGACCTATAAAACCTTGCCTTAGCTAGACAACCCCAAATGCATAAATGCTTAATATTGGGTATTTTTTCAGTCCATAATTCATAAGGGGTCTTAATTATTGCCTTTGTTGATACTCTATTAAAAAGATATGTTGTTGTTTTTAATGCCACACCCCAAAGTGGATTAGGTAAAGTAGTATGAGCAATAATACTTTTCACCATGTCTTTTGACGTTCAGTTTCATCTCTCAGTAATACCATTCATGCTAGGAATACCTGGCATTGTATATTGTGGGACGATTTCGTACTCTTCTAGGAATTTGGCAAAATGGTCCTGAACGTTATACATTTGATCCATCATATCTACTATAGTATTCACCACCACGATCAGATCTGATAGCATAAATAGTTTTGTCAAGTTGGTTCTTAACTTCAGCCTTACATACCTTAAACACGTTCAATACTTGAGACATTTTATGAATGAGATAAAGGTAACCATAACAAGAATAATCGCATTTGAACGTAATAAAATATTGTTGACCATTCCAAAAAGCTGTATGAAATGACCCACAAATTTTCGTATGTATTAGTTTTAAGACGTTTGAAGATCTATTGGCACCTAGTCTTCTTATATTTGTTTGTTTTCCCTTAATACATTTAGCATAGACTTGACAATTTGATAAATTAAGAAAATTGAGAATTCCATCTGACATATAAGTTGTGTAATTCTTTATTTAGAAATGTGTCCTAAAAGCTTGTGCTAGAGAAAAGCAGAGTTCTCATTTGTTAATTTTCTTTTCGTACCATGCAAAGTTTCATTAAAAGATGTAATAATATTAAGTAAATATAGATTATCATAAAAAGGTAAAGAACTCATACTTACAATATTTAAATTTAGAAAAAGACTAAACTTAGTATTAATAAATGAATAAGAGTAAGCAAATTTGTCTAGAAACCAAATTTAATCTAAAAGATGTTATTACATATGTATTTTTCAAATCCAAATAATATCCTATCTTCAATAATAATCTAAAAGTTCATATTTCTTCAACTACAATTGATTTGCCACTAGCCACATAGACGAATCTTTTAGCGTCATTTGGCTTTCGACATCTCAGACGACCTTGCATTGACACACTTATGTGAGTAGTAGCATATGAATCTAGCCACCAAGTGTGTATTGGCATTGAAGCTAAACCTCCGCACAAACAAAATTAAGAAATTGACATTTCTTTACACGCCAAGTGTGATACTTAGTGCATTCATTCTTCATATGCTTAGGTTTAAACAAAAGAAATAGAATGGAGCTTGATTTTTTTTCTTTTGTGGTTGCTTGTGAGAACCATTATCAGCTTCCTTAGCTTTCTTTCTTTTTTTATTTTAGTCTTGATAGGTACTAGCCTAGTGAGCACTTTCAACCTGTTTTTGCTTCAACCTTTCTTCTTCTTAGACACAATACGAAATGAATCCATTAAGAGTCTATTTGTCCATTTAGTAGTTGTAACTAACCTTGAATTGACTAAATTATGTCTTAATATAAATTAAAATTAAATACACAAGAAAATCCTCAGATAGCTCTAACTTTTAGCATCATTTGGCTTTCGGCATCTCAGAAGACCCTGCATTGACACACTTATGTGAGTAGTAGCATATGAATCTAGCCACCATGTGTGTATTGGCATTGAAGCTAAACCTCCGCACAAACAAAATTAAGAAATTGACCTTTCTTTACACGCCAAGTGTGATACTTAGTGCATTCATTCTTCATATGCTTAGGTTTAAACAAAAGAAATAGAATGGAGCTTGATTTTCTTTCTTTTGTGGTTGCTTGTGAGAACCATTATCAGCTTCCTTAGCTTTCTTTCTTTTTTTATTTTAGTCTTGATAGGTACTAGCCTAGTGAGCACTTTCAACCTGTTTTTGCTTCAACCTTTCTTCTTCTTAGACACAATACGAAATGAATCCATTAAGAGTCTATTTGTTCATTTAGTAGTTGTAACTAACCTTGAATTGATTAAATTATGTCATAATATAAATTAAAACTAAATGCACAAGAAAATCCTGAGATAGCTCTAACTTTAGTGTTTTTAATTTTAAAGCAATATTTAATATCTCTAAGGTGTACTATCTTATGCTTATTTTGCCTTTAAACTTCATTGAAATTAAGTTCAACAAAAATGTACTTGTTTCAACCATATTATTTTTTATAATTTTTTTTTAAATTTCTTTAAGAAACTCACTGGCTGTAGTAACCTTTTTATCGATTTGAACGTTCTTACTTCTTAATGTCCTATTTTTCCTCAATGAAACTTTATCAGTAAGAGAAGTAGGTTATTCACTCCTTAACGCAAAGTCAAGATCCATGCAACCGAGAATGATCATCATGCTCTCTTTTCAATCCTTAAAATTATCTTTAAGCATCAGAACTGAATTGATGTTGGCAGAAATCATAAAAGCAGATTGATTAATGAAAAATAGAACAAAATAACTTGCACATCATATGATTAATAATTCAAAGAATGGTTAATCTAATCAAAATATACCTAGCACAATATTAATATTTAGTCTTTGAACAAAAATATTAATTTTTAAGTGATACTCTTAGTGGAGTATTTAAATATGAATAATAAATCTTATCAAATAATAAATCTATCTTTGGATTAAATTATTATTCACATGGATTTTTTATAATTATCTAATATTTAAAAACGAGCCATATTGTTGGCTCAAGTTCCTTCAAATATTTTTTGTTTGAAATAAAAGTATTGAACAACTAACTAGGCCGATATGGGAAAAATTAACTGTTATGATGTGGCTTCATAAAGTTCATATCTAAAAATAGTTTAGCTCTAGCATTTTCGTTTCGTGTATATATATATATATA
>JAVDBV010048747.1:0-25323 GCA_032619315.1 Piper longum | reverse complement strand
CTGCATTTCAGACGCCATGGTTTTCTGAAGTTTTGGTAATGCTTCTCTCATTCTTCACGTAATGCTATTGCTGTTGCTTTAATAACTTGTGTACAGCTATTATCAAGTGCAAGTATCCACTATCACCTCTAGGTGCGTCATCCCTAATATTTATCCCTTTGTTCTTCATCTTCTTCTTCTTTTTCTTCCTAATACCCAAAAGTTGTCAGGGACATGGGTCCTAGGATCCATGCGATTACAAATGGCAAAATTTTAAATGGTAAGAGGCCCTTCTTAACGCCGACTAGGCTTGGGACAGGCAATTTCTGAACATTGGGGGAGTTCACATTTGTCCTTTGTGACTTATAATTAGTTGCTTGTTTTGATTTTCATTGGTTAAAACTCTTTGATCCTGCTTTCATAACTTCGGAATTGTATCTTGTCTCAAAGATTGGTTCTTTAGCCATAGAATCTTTCCATGGTTAATGGTTCTGTATAAGCGGAAGTTCCACTGAAACACTAGCATTTCAGATTTTTGGAACTTCAAGTTTCCTTTATTTTCTTTTTTGTTGTTCATATTCTTCTTTGTCATTTTCCTGCTTTGCTGGCGAGCTTTCTTCGACACTTGGATAATTTTTTGCGCATTCACATTTTAATTTGCCACTATTTGGCCCGGTTATAGTTACTGTGGATAAATGAGATCATTCCAGCCGAACGTGATCCGATGGTTAGCTATCAGGCGGTTTAAATGTTCCTATTTTATGGTGGGCTTTTCTCACGTATGGATGCCAATAATCTCCATTTAGTGCAACATGAGCATGGTGTACCAAGTGCTGCACGTAAACAAAATTTAAAAATGTATTGCAACGTCAATTAGTTGGCCACTTTTTGTAGATTTTAGTTCTGTGGTTTTGATTTATTTTAGGTTTTCTGACTTAGGAGCATTGGCAGTAATGCCTCAAGCCAATAATGATTAAAAGGAAACACATTTCTATTCAAGCCGAAAGGCCAATTTGTAACTGAGCCAGATGCTTCATTGCTCCACTACTTGTAACTTTATGGTGTTCATTTTTTGTGGTTATGGATTAAGTGATCAGTCTTTATTTGAGAAAATATTGATGAAAATGCTATTTCTGTTTGTACTTTTCTTCCCAAGGTTAATAGAAGAATTTGTCTCGTTTTGCTGCAAGAGCTGTGTTGTTGTGAAAAGTGAGGGATGCATAGACATTTCTCATTTTTGGTGTACTGATTGATTGTTTTCGTTTTCAGTAATCTCAAGAAGGAAAGCTGCTTCTTCCCCATTCCTCAAGCTGCTGATTGCATTCTTCGTTTGGTTGAAAGAGCCAATGCTCCGATTATTTATCTCTCTACTGATGCAGCTGAAAGTGAAACAAATCTCTTGCAATCTTTGGTTGTGCTCAATGGAAAGCCAGTCCCCCTGGTCAAAAGGCCAAAGCACAACTCGGCTGAGAAATGGGATGCCTACCTATACAGAAATCACATTGCTGAAGATGATCAGGTATACTTAGGATTCCCCTCTCATTGATTTGATCGCCAAAAACAATTGTTAACTTTGTGACAAATTTGACTAAATTGATCGTTTCATATATGGCTAGATTAGCGACTGAGAAACTTTGTTATTTCATATTGAAATGTTCTGCATGGTTTTCTACTGTGAATGGTGTTCTTGTTTACCATGCAGCTCCTGTTTAATTACCATTTATCATTGGGGTATTATGAAAAGACTACCTAAGTTAAAGCATGCACTGATTTTTATGTACTAGTTTCATGTATTTTGGATAGTTAATATAATTCAAAGCTAAGACCTAAGCTTCTTGTTTTTGCGGTATCCCTTTTTCTTGATCTTCTAGGTGGAAGCCATGCTGGATAAAACCATCTGTGCTATGTCCGACGTGTTCATAGGAGCACCAGGGTCAACTTTCACGGAAGATATACTTAGACTTCGGAAAGACTGGGGATCGGCTTCTGTCTGTGATGAGTACCTATGCCATGGGGAGCAACCCAATTTTATAGCAGACCGGGAGTAAAAACAATGCATAGGGCTGTTTTCTTCTCAAAACTCTTTATGCTATGAACATAAAGTTTGATCTCAAATTTTCATTTTTATCCAAGTTCTCGCTGTATCATGTCTTTGTGCATTATTGTATAGCAATATCGTGTTGTGTTTTGTTTTTGTTTCTAGTTGGTTGTTGTTTGTTTAGCTTTATTTTTTATTTTTTATTTTTTATTTTATTTAAATTTTACTGTCTGCCTGTTATGGATTCATTCATATCAAATTATCAAAAAGAAACACACAAAGTTTGTTTGTTCTTTTTTCCGGTTGGAAAAATGGGTTTTGATGTGTGCTGGGCCGCATGACCGGGGGATTGGCTTGAAATGTTTAGGAGCTGTTACTGCAAACATAAAATTATATTATTATACATTAAAGATTGAGAAGGTTAAGGACTGCCCAAGATTCTTATAACCTACTAATATTGGTCCTACCGATTGCCTTTTGTCTATCGGCGCAGTGCATAACAATACCCTTTACTTATCTTGCTCGGACAGAGTCAGGCGTTTATATTCCCCCATCGGATCCAATGCGTCTCTGGGTGGAAAATTTTTGGCCTGCGCCTTATTTTTTATCCAAAGTACATTTCATTTTGATCGGTCCTCCTGGAATCTACCGGGATGACAGAATTAGTTTGTAGGGAGTTAGCATATAAAAAAGAAATTCAGTTTACCTCATAATGCGAAAGCCGCTTGACATCACACGATAAATATAATTATAGTAAATTACTTAGGTTAACAAAAGATTCGACTATAAATATATTTTTTGTACTCTGCTAATTGGATTTTAAGACTTTGAGGTCACTCAAGTAGTTGGGTTAACAAAATACTCATTCTATAAGTGATTTTTTTTGTATTCCAGGTTTTATAATACGATGTTGACTTGGTTAAGCGTATTTTATGTGTTCCATCGTTCGGGTTTCGCGACGACGTGATGTTAACCAGGTTTCTTTCTTTATTTGTGATGTTATTTTTGTTGATATAGTTACTGATGGACAGATCAAAATGATGCACACTTAAGGTAAAATAATGAGACTTAGCTAAAAATCTTTCTTGCTTGAAATGATAATTAAAGGGCCTATTGGAATTTGGAAAAGCCACCCATGACCGGTCGTTTTTTGAAAATGGTAGCCGATCTTCAAAGAGCTTGGATCTTAAGATAAACACTATCAATAGTATAGTGCTGTATATTGTTATCTGATAATAACCAGGCATCTGACACAACTTCGTTATATATCCAGTACCAATTAAAAGTCTATTTATAAGGTCAAATGATTTGAGCCGTGCCGTGGTAGCGAATAAAGCTGCAGGGAGTTCTCCTGCCTTTTATTTCCCTCACGTTTGCATATCCCAATGCCGGCTTCCGCATTAGCCCACACTTTCAAGCACCATTGTTGAAATATGTATGCGGTGCCAAGGTCTTAATATATACCATACGATTTGACTTATAATCCGATTGGGTAACAGGCTGGAAACTCTTCGTCTCAAGAGTTTTCATCTTTTACTATCGTCTGCCGTTACTGTTCCAACGCTTGATACATGTGATGTTCCATTGGTCTCTCTTATACATTTATTATGTCTACTCGACTTGTTTTCAACTGCTAATAAAATTCATGTTATCAGATGCTGCTGCGACTGTATTTCATAACTAATCACAATTGTCCTAATAGGATCGTGGTCTCAAATTTCAAATTAGCACGGTACTGGAGGACGTCATTTATTATTATATTTAATAAGAGTGTTAATTGAGCAAGCTAATGAAGTTGAATAAGTGCTTGAGCTCCTTCAAAAAAATCGAAAATTACTTGAACTTGATTAAAAATTAAACGAATTTTAAATATAAATGATTGAGATCAACTCAAATAATTCTAATGTCGATCGAATTCAACTTAGTCTTGAGAGTAAAATCATTTATACAAAATAAAAAATGGGTAAAGTGGGATTTACCAAATAATGTGAAACCATCCACATGAGAAAGAAAAAGAAAATATCATTTACCTTAAGAAAATTCAAACCCATGATTTTTTCTATGTCATTAACCATAACCATCTAGCTATTAGGCCTTTTGTAATATAATAATGATTAATGTAATTTTTATAATCATTCAAATAAAATAAAATTTTACTACAATTGATACAAAAATTAATGTATTAAATTTGATATATATATATATATATTAATGTATTGAATTTAATATTATATATCATACCATCCAGGCATGTCTGAGCTAAGTCACAAGTCAAATTTGGGTCTATTTTGAATTATAATCTAATCAATTTGAGTCAAACAATATTTTATTTAAATTTGACTTGTAAAATTTGAGTTTGAGATTGATATTTAAATGTTAAATTTCGAGTTTAGTCAAGTCTACTCTATCAATTAGCAGCCCTAATAATAATTTTGTGCACCCTCTTTCCTCCCCCATTTCGGGTATAACCTTAATTTGATGGTACTTAGTCTACTCTAACCAACATCTTCATTAGAAAACTTTTTACAAGTACATCATTTGTCAGATATATTATACATGCATGAATATGAATGAGGACAAAACGAAGCTTTGAACGTGAGCTATGGTGGATATTAAAAGATTTGTTGTGACACCCGAAAATTATTATTGAAGCTAATTACGCGAGAAAAGGTGACTTATTCACAATAACAGGACGAGGCTATTCCTGGCGTACTTGATCTGACTTGCAAAACACTAGTCCGAAGACTTAACCCACTTCTAACTACCACTTTGTAATTGCAATTCAACAGCAAGTTCTCCACCAGTTTACCTGTTTTTATCATTGTGATGGTGATTACGTATTCTTCTTCTTCGATGATTCTTTCCTCTGTAATTCCCCTCGCTTACTAAACTACCGACGCAAGTCGCCATCGCCCAAGCTACCGCACCAACCCAACACCCACCCACCTTCCCCTTCAATAGCAAAATAAAAATAATAAAAGTAGTTTCCCTTCCCAAACAAAGTTGGCGTCACCATTTCGTGATTGGGTAAACCAAGCCCCGTTTCATGATCAATGCTGGTTGAAATTGGTATGGATTGAACATTCAACAAATTGTTTCTCTCTCTCTCTCTCTCTCTCTCTCTCTCTCTCTCTCTCTCTCTCTCTACCTCTTTCCCTCCCACCGTGTCAAAGACTCCAACTCAAAAAGTGGGAAGTAAGAAGTGCATGGAAAAAAGATTTAGGACTGGCGACGGCTTTGAAGTCTTCGGACTTCGATCATGGCCGCCTCCACTCTCCTCCTCCTTCACCACGTCTTCATATTCTTACTCTTCACCACCTCTGTTTTCTCTAACAACTAAGCTCTCTCAATCGTTTTTGTTCAAGTAGTAGGAGGAGAAGAGCAATGTCTGGTAGCGATGATGGGTACCTATTGGGAGACAGTGGAGCGGTGTCATGGACAGGGAAGGTGATGGTGGCAGCCATCATCGTCCTTCTCGTTGCCGTCGTCTTCGTCATCTTCCTCCACCTCTACGCCAAGTGGTTCTGGCGCCGGAATGGCAACGCGA
Organism: Piper longum; assembly: GCA_032619315.1. NCBI lineage: Eukaryota > Viridiplantae > Streptophyta > Magnoliopsida > Piperales > Piperaceae > Piper > Piper longum. The sequence continues at coordinate 19,759 of JAVDBV010048747.1, read as the reverse complement.
GCCCCCGTCGCCGGCTCTTCGTGTTCAACGCCGACGGCGACCCCGTCGCCGCCCGCCGGGGACTGGACGTCGCCGTTATCCTTTCCCTACCCGTCGTCTCCTTCCGATCGGCTGAGTTCGAGGAGAGGCTTGAGTGCTCGGTTTGTCTCTGTGAACTCGCTGACGGGGAGAAGGCCCGGCTGCTTCCCAAGTGCAACCATGGCTTCCACTTGGAGTGCATCGACATGTGGTTCCACTCCCACTCCACCTGCCCGCTTTGCCGGTGCATGATCGGCTCGGGCCTGTCGCCGGCGTCAGCGACGATGGAGATGTTGACTCATGCCGCCGGCGACGGGTTGGCGGCGGAGACGGTGGCTTTTCCGACCAACGTCCTTTTCTGGGGCCGTCAAGAAGGAGAAGCTTCCCCTTCGCCTTCTTCTTCTTCTTCGGCAACGTCGTCTTCCCATATTGTGATTGACATACCCAGACCTGCCGTGGATATTGCCTTCACCGATGCTGCTATTGCTAACGTTTCTCCGAGCTCCGGCCGGCCGGTGGAGGAGATGAAGTCGCCGACGTCGAGGTTGCATTCTCTGAAGAGGTTGCTGAGCAAGGAGGGAAGGTTGGCAATTCCAATCAGCCCAAGAGGAGGAGGAGGAGATGTTGAGGAGGGTGAGGCCATGAAAACTTCCTCTGGTTCATAGATGGCAAAGTTCCCTAGCAAAAAGTGGAGGAGCCATTGATGTAGTTGGTGTTTGTGTACATTCTGAGAAGAGATTTAGAAGAAAAATGCAGACAGTTTTATCTAATAATTTTTCTATTCAAAGCCATTCCATTTATTCATTCATGATGTTGATGAACAGAGGAAATGTAAGGTAATTTTTGTGATTGGTTTTGTGCAAGATGCAAGGATTCTTATACAATCTCGTGTTCTATTTGATTGGGATTTTACATTGGGTTGTACATGCATATATATACAAGTTGGAATACATTCTTTACGATATACATGATAATATATTAGAAAAATGAGAAAATTGTTGTTATCTATAAACAAAAAAAAATCACAAGTTTCAAGGTATAAGAAATGAAAGTTTAAACGTCAAAAATTACTTGGGTGTCTTTAAATTTAGCTAAAATAAAATTTTATTTATGTCAAAATAAATTTATGTAAAATTTTTGCAGAGTAATATTTTGTATAAAATATAAAATAAATTAGAAAAAATATTGGGAGGCACTTATATATGGAAAGAATACTTCATTTTCGTTTGATATTCTTAGTATCTAAACATGAAAATTTTAAAAATTTTCATATTATTTTATTTCATTGTAATTTTATTTTTTATGATTTTTTTCATTTATATTATTTTCATGTCAACCAAACAAACCCTAAACTAATTATAAGGACAAAATTACTAAATAATCACAAAGAAAAACATTCCTCTTAAAAGATGACACATTGTTACTTTTCTAGGGAAATTACATGAATGGAAAACCTATAGGCATGGATTTACACGAACTTATAAGAACTTGTGGAGTTTATGTACATGTTAGACGTTACTAGACGCGTGTTCAATATTGTTTGATATATTTTAATGTTACACACTTAGGTGCTTGTATAATTCATGTGCCATCTATTCTATACGTTTAATATTGTTAAATTTATTTTAATCTTATGCAGTAAGTGTCATTTCTAAAATTATTATTAGCTAAAAGCTAAAACCAAAAGCCGACAATGGGAACCTTTTTACGAGAAATATTAAGCGATATCTTTGCAACTCAAAGAATCCACTTTGTAATATTAAGCTTTTCCATTGGGCCCTTCTATGGGCCTCCCTTTCTTGTAACTTCAATACAAATGCTAAGAGGCCCACAAGTAGCAACAATGTAAGGCCACCGTGACCACCTATCCTCCCTTGGTCAAGTTCGCCACATGCGAAGTAGCGCCACGCTCTGTATCAAAACTCAGCTGATTCCGAGTTAACAAGGCACAGTGGAAATCCAGACAAAAAATAGATGATCAGGTTTTTTTGAAAATCGGACTGAGAATATATCGAGGTCAGAGTCGAGTGAGTGGGAAACCAACAGCTGGGGGGGGGGTGCGTATGGGACGGCGGGCCTAGGTGGGGTGATGGATGATGTCGGTGGCGACCCTTGAGGTAGCCATTGTGCTTGCCTAAGTCGAGCGGCACCCATGCAGTTGTGGGTGTGGTAACGGAAGATGGATCCCACAACCTTACACTGTGCCCTAATCACTTTTCTTATTTTTTATTCACCAAAATCCATTATTGCCACCGCTCATGGTTGGATGAAGAAGAAGGAAATTAGGGTTTATTCACGAGTTGGGTGGTGGGTGTATTCCTTAGACATAATTTTAGTGCTCGACTTTTTACTTTATCACAAAATAATTATTTTTAAAATATTTTAATGCATTTTCTCGCACCTTTGTATGTAATTTTTTTTAAAGATAATAAAATTTTTTGAAGTACATATATAGAATTTTTTGAAGCACATGTATTACTTGATCGATTCAATTAGACCGATTCTTAACCCGTTCAATTGAATCGATTTTTCTCCCATTTTTTATTCGATGACAATCACTTCCAATCCGATTTTTATAACTATGGCGCCACCGAATGGAGGCACATACAGCACAATCTCACACCAAACCGGTGCCTAATTTTATTTCTTTGTATAAGTTAATTTAGACTAATGAAATATACTTTGAATTATATACTTATATATTAATTATGTCAAATTTGGCTAAATAAGATCTTTATCTAATGCTGAAAGAGGACAGATAGTCAACAAAAATCTCTAGAGATTAGTTGTCGAATAAGATTTTATCTTTGATGTACAAATTGGATATGTTTATATATGAACCAATTTTATATCCCAAGTGAAAGTTTAGCATCATAATTTTTAAAACCAGGCCGGATTGATCTGTTCAACCCGGCATACTAGGTAACGGGACCAAATTCGGTATGGTTCAAGAGTTCATACCATCGTGCTTACCGGGGATTTTGGGCCCAATTTTTGTGAAACCGGCTTAAAATTGAAATAAAATGAGAGAACCTGATATTAAATACAGTTCAATGGTTCAAGGCTGGAAGTAAGGAAGAAGGAAATAAGGTCGCCATTGGGAATCAAATTTAGCACCTTGATGTCAACCAATAAGCCTTCAACCATCTGCACACCTTGATACCTGTATTATGTGGTTATTCTTAATAATTATAACTATTTCTATTTAATCCATTTTCTTTCATCAATAAATTATTTAAAAGTGTTATACATATATAAATAAATTATCTACGTGTTTGCATAAATTTGTACGGTCAGAGAGCTTCGGAGAAGCGTACGATTCCAAGATTATAGGAGGAAATATGTAAGGAAAAGTTGAAGCGGTTAATTGATCACACGCACACGCCTATGATCGTGAATCAGAGACGCTGTCGAGCTCTATAAATAAACGCAAGAGGTGGGGAGACAAATTTTCCCGAGAGGCGTGGAGCTTCGCCTCACCATCTCGCCCGAGTACGAGTCTGACGCCGCTGCTCGGAGCCATCGTCACCTGGCCATGAGGCCCCCCACCACCAAGACCAAGTTGCTGAGACGCCACCCCTACTGGTCGCTGTTCGAAGCTCTCATAGTTCCAACTGCCTGCTGGAGTCTCGCTACTCTGCCTTGGAGTGTTGCTGCCGGAGGTTCGTCGCTGCCTTGCCTTGCTGCTCACTGTCACGGAGTCACGGAGTCACGAAGTCTCACCTTTGCACCGTTGTCCTGCCGAGAAGAGCCGCTACCGTTGAGACCCTTCCCAAACTGAAGTCTCAATGACTTGCTAAAATATTGCTGCTTTTCTGAGGAGAGCTTTACTGGAGTTGAAGATCACCGCCTCGTCGCCAGGGATCTGTAGAACATCGTCGTGCTGCCCTCCAACATAGCGGCACCGAGTAGAAGTGGGAAAGGAGTAAGAGAGGACTACAGCCTTCATTGCAAAAATCACCATAATGTCAGATCAAAGTGCCACTTGCTGCTGTCCTGCATCGTTGCCGGAGTTGAGCAATTTCGCCTTGGCATGGAGTGTTGGCGTCCTGTGTTGCTGTCATCCCGTTACCGCTGGAGTCCCACTCTGCCGAGAAGGAGGAGTCCCTCGCGGCCGCGCTAGTCCATCAAGGCAAATGTAGGAGCTTCAGTGCCCAGATCGTCACGCCCCTGCTTTACCGGTGTTTGCCACGAAGTCTTGCTGTTGGCTGAGGGCGGACGTGGAGGCTGGCCGAGAAGGTCGGAGCCCGGCCCTTGTGAAGAAGCACTACTGAATCGGTATCCCGTTGGGCCGCTCTCGCCGCCCTTCTCCGGACCAGTCGAGACTCAGCCACCGCAGAGCCGTCGCTGTCGTTAGAGAGGAAGTGCAAAAGCCAGACTTTGAACCAGGGGAAGAGATCGCCTTCTAATTGCTGCCTTGCTGCTGCCGTGGACGTGAAGAACTTTGCCAATGGCTTGCCGCAATAGTTAGCTGCCTCAAAGCCCTGCTTTGCTGTCACGAGTGAGCCATCACCGGAGCCGAGGTGCCGCTACATAGCCGCCGTCCATAAAATCAAGGCCGTTTCCTATTACCACGTCGCTGTTGTGCGTCCCATTAACAGGAGGAAGACTGCAAAGGGACCGACTTTGGAGTTTGGAGCTTCCCGGTTGCTTTTCTGTCTATCCATTGTGCCGTTCTCTGAGGAGTGTTGCCAAAATCTAGAGGAAGGAGTTGGAGCTAGTGTTGCCGGAAAGCCACCACCACTTTGCTGCCCCGCCAAGGAGAGGACCACCACTGCTGCTGCGATCAGAGCCATCACCATCAGGCTCCCATTTTCCGGCGATTAGCTGCCACGTGACTACCAGCTTGTCCTCACAGTCTCCCATCCCAGCCCACGAGGTTGTCTTATTGGATGCCCATCAAGCCCAAGCCCACACAACAAGCCCAGGCCCATCAGCAGTGAACCAGGACACATTACAGCTAGGCGGACCAACCCGACTGGGTTTGGTTCAACTCAGATTTTAACTTGAGACCATTTTACGTGTTGGGCATTCTGAACACATTGACAGGGTTATTTTTGAGATTTGAAGATTAGAAGGAAGCAAACCAGGGCATTGAAGTCAAATTTATCAGATGCGGATTAATTCAAAGTATAGTAAAATCACTATTTGTATAAAATATAAAATTTAAGATGAAATAGTCAATTCGTGGTTATTAAACTATTGTGACTTAGGGATTTGAGTTGAACTTTAAAGAATTACGTAAAAAATCTCATGTAATATTTTTTATTTGCATCATTTTATTAGTTTTATTTTGTTCGCACATTTTTTGCCTGACAAAGGCACCTAGATCCCAACCAACTCATTTATTTAACTCGACACGAAGCGAAGTTGGTTCGCGGGGGCAGAAATCCTACGCTCGAACACTATGATAAAATAATAATAGGTCTTCAATATTACCAAAATAATTTTAATAAGTCTTAAAAACATTATTTTGAATTTTAAGTTATAACATAAGAAAGACAACCAATAAAATTCATGACTTATTTGACAAATTGTATATTAATTTTTATTAAATCTAGTATAATATCCTAAACCTGATTAAACCCAATTAAAATATATGTATCACATAAAGCTAAAAATCTGATATGATGGCTGATATTTAAAACTATGTTTAGCATTATTAGTTGTCCAATGGTCAAGTTTTACTTAAGGGTAAGTGTTGATCAATGGATGTGGACAGGTTTGTCTACTTAGGTGTTCATGTAGGAGGTTTATGGGTAGTTTAGTATGTGAAAATTAATTAAAGGATGTTCTAGAGGTGTTAGAAGACCTAAAGTATATAAAGAAGTAACGGACGAGCTTCTCTAGGTTGTCTTCTCTCTCTAGCCTCACTCTCTACTTTTTCTCTCAGCCACCCTCTCTCTACCTTGGGGATTGCTTGGTAAAGTTGTTCGCAGTAAAGTTCTAGGTTAGATTTACCGAAGAAGATGTTAGTGATCTCAAATAAAATATGTAATTAGTGTAAATTCACGCTTCATGTTTTGTTTAATGTTCTATGATATTTACAACTTGTTATTATGTCTAATGCTTGTATAACTTGTTAGAAAAAAGTTTTAGATGTTAATTCATATTTAGAATTACTATACATAAATTTTACATGTGGTTCTAATGATTTAACTAGGTTCTATAATCAAGCTATTGAAAAAGAACATGTTGATCACCATTATTTTACTTGTTTTTCTAAATTTAAATCATGAAAAATGAGATTAAATAATGTTAGATTAAAAACCTTTCATAACCCATGTTTTATGCTCATAAAGTTTGAAAACCCAAATTTTATTTAATTAAAATTAGATAAGAATCGAATGACATAAGCAAAAAAACAAGTTAGGGCCTCCATCGAGTGCCATGATGAGGACTTAGAGAGCCACGACATTGACTCTAGCACCTAGGTGCTCCCACTTTAAACCTTGATATATGTTTCTTTTCTGCGCATTTGTCTTAAAACATTTATAACTTTTGTTATAGAATTTGGATTTAAAAGATTTTTTTTTTGCATTATGACCATCATGATCTCTAGGTTCTGCTTATTAAATTTTAGTGTTTTTGGATTAGTATCCGGATAGATATATATTTCCAAAGTTGGGGGTACTTTTTTTATGTTGTGTTTGCAATGTTACGAGTAATTAAGGATTATATGATTATTGTATGATATTGTTAATACATTATTGATGCTTGTAATGCGTTTATGTAATCATAAAAATTATGTATGGCACGTCTTATCATATAGAGATGGGTAGACTAATCTAAATTGTAATTATGATCAGGTATTTGTTTAGTCGTTATTTGGAAAATTTTATGATCTTATGTTTTGTGTGATTAAATGAATCTGCATCCTTTAATTGTTATTTAAATCAATATATTCTATATTTTATATAACGTAAGTGCTTAGATATTAGTTTTTAGTTTTCATTATGTATTGAGGTATGACAATTTAACCGTTCAATAGATGTTTTGGTATGGATAAAGTGGGTAAAGGAGTGCTAAAGGGTAGTATTATCATTGCATGTATTTGAATGGGTTGGGCCGACGGGAATCTACAAGTTGAATCTACAGGAACATGGGCCTGTGGAACAGGGGATAAGAAAAACAGAGTTGGAAATTGTAGGGGAACATTGATGAATGAAGAATTTGTTTTTCGTTTTTTGTTTGTTTCATCTCTTCTCCGCTTCATTAGGAAGAACAAGGGTTGCGGGAAATCCTTCGATCTCCCTGCTCTGGGAGATTCTTTGGTGATCAAATTCCCCGCTGTTGTTGTCTCTCATGGCGCCGGCGAAGCAAGGGAGTTGACAGGGCAAAGGGAAGGACCTCATCGTCGAGCTTGGGGTGGAAATTCCTACAAGAATGGTATCAGAGCCAGACGAGGGATATACAAATCTTTTGCCAAATTAGGATGAATTATCTCAGATTAGGCAGGCTAGGATCATATAATCACCACTATTGCTGATTTGTCTGCTAAATTTGAATTGTTACTGCAATTGCGCTTTGAGGGTGTTGGGAATAGGGTGAATTTGCAGGATCGTGAGGGAATTGGAAAGTCTCATATTAGGGCTCCTACATATGGATTAGATATAAATGATCAAGTGCAGGGAACTCAGAGAAATCTCCAAAGGGAAGAGCAAGCAAGATTTTTGGGAGGTCAGAATCATCAGGAATTACCTAGAATGGAGGTGCCGATCATACCTGCGGGTGGAAGACTTCAACAAGATCGACCCAGATCAGGTGGTGGATGTGTTCGACAAAATATCCACGAGGGGTTTCATCAAGCGGTTCCTACTGAGGACTGCCTGAAGGGATCCAAGTTAAGCTTCCCTAAATTAGATGTGGCAAAGGATCCAATCTCCTGGTTTAGTCGAGCAGAGAAATTTTTCAAACTGCATAATGTCAATGAGGCCTTACAAGTTGAACTATCATGAACAACATCATGAAATGGTTTCTTGGGAGCAGTTGAAGGAGGCCATGAACATGTAGTTTGGTCCCTCAGATTATTAAGACTTCTATGGAGATCTCACTCAATTAACTTAAGAATCTTCAGTTCAAGATTACACGGTTCGATTCAATAGGTTGGCAACAAGGGCTGGTCACATGACAGAATAGCAAAGGATCAGCCGTTTCACCTGTGGACTTAAACCCCAACTAAGATTGGAGGTAAAGACAAGGAAACCTGAGACCTTGTTGAATGCTCAGGATTTGGCCAAACACTTAGAGCACCATGTGAATCAGAGAACACATGTACAAGGAAAATCAGCAACTAAGAATTATCAATATCTAGTTGGCTAATGTAACAAGGGAAGTGGTTTGGGATCTGGTAAGGGGGAAGTGGAGGTTTCAGCAGACCTACGAACCAAGGATACAACCATTGGGAGGAAGTTTAGTATCAAACAGCCGCAAGAAAGGAAGGAAGTTGGATTATGTTTTAGATGTGATCACAAATTCCTTCCAGGGCACAAATGTAAAAGGTTATTCACGATTGAGGCAAGAAGGGATGAAGATGAATCAGAACAGGAGGACAGTGAGCAGGAAGGGGATTCCATGACTCTGGCAATCTCCTTTAATGCTCTGACTGGGGCATCGACTATGGGGCTATTGGGGAGAGTGAGAGGACATCAAGTGACAGTATTAATTGATTCAGGAAGTTCACACAATTTTGTGAATGCCAGGCTGATCAACAAATTGAAGCTATTGGTGGAAACAAACAAAGGAATAAAGGTTCAGATTGCTAATGGAGAAAAGCTGATTTGTGAGGGCAAGTGTGAGGGTGTTGAACTTGAGCTCCCAGGTTATAAGACAATAACGGATTTTTTTATACTGTAACTGGAAGAGATTGATATCGTTCTTGGTATTCAATGGCTAAAAACTCTGGGATCAATACTCTGGAACTTTGAATCACTCACCATGTCGTTTCAGGAAAAAGGAAGAAAAATTAAGTTACAAGGGCAACTTGTTTCCCCGATTCAGCTATGTGGAAAGAAACAGCTAACTCATTTATTCAAGAAAAGGAAACAATGGTTATTGATGTATTTACAAGTAATTGAGGGGCGTGGTATGCGGAAGTACAAATTGTCTATATCAAGGTTACAAGAGGACCAACTGAAAAAAATATTGCAGGAATTTGAAACAGTTTTTTCTATACCAAAAGGTCTACCCCCAAGAAAAATTCAGGACCATCAAGTGAAGCTGAAAGATGGAACACTACCTATTGTAGTCAAGCCTTATAGGTTTCCTTATTTCCAAAAGAATGAAATAGAGAGACAAGTAAAGGAGTTACTTGAGGATGAGATAATTCAGCCCACATCAAGTTCGTATTCTGCTCCGGTGCTATTGGTCAAAAAGAAAGATGAAAGTTGGAGAATGTGTGTGGATTATAGAGCTCTCAACAAGGTGACTATTAAGGATAAATTTCCCATTTCAAACATTGATGAGCTTCTGGATGATTTAAATCGAGCAACCTATTTCTCCAAACTAAATTTGAGATCAGGTTATCACCAAATAAGGATGCATGGGGATGATGTCAAAAAAATAGCTTTTCGCACTCATCATGGACATTATGAATTTAAGATCATGCCTTTTGGGTTATCGAATGCACCGTCCACCTTCCAAGCCTTAATGAATGAGGTATTTGGTCCCTATCTCAAAAAATTTATATTGGTTTTCTTTGATGATATTCTCATTTGCAGCAAAAATTGGGAAGCACATCTTCACCACATTGAGTTGACCTTGAAAGAGTTATTAGCACATGAACTATATGCAAGAAAGGATAAGTGTTCTTTTTCCTTATACCAAATTCAATATTTAGGTCATGTTATTACTTGTGATGGAGTTAGTGTAGACAAAGACAAGATTGCAGCAATCGAGAATTGGCCAACACCCAAGTCGATAAAAAACATAAGAGGTTTTTTGGGATTAGCAGGGTATTACTGGAAGTTTATCAAGGGATTTGCGGATATTGCTTCTCCATTATCTGATTTGCTAAAAACAGATTCTTACCAATTGGATCAATTAGCAGAAAATTCTTTTATCAGTTTGAAACAAGCTTTCACAACTGCACCTGTCCTTACTTTGCCTAATTTTACTATCCTTTTTGTGATCGAGTGTAATGCGAGTGGAGGTGGATTAGGCGTTGTTTTGATGCAAGACAACCACCCAATGGCTTTCTTTAGTAAAGTCTTAAGTGGAAGGAACTTATGATTATCTACCTATGAGAAGGAGATGTTGGCTTTAGTGTTGGCTATCCAGAAATGGGGACATTACTTATTGGGGAGAACATTCGTAATTCAAACTGATCATTTCAGTCTCAAGTTCTTATGGGACCAGAAAATCCACACAATTGCTTAGCAAAAGTGGTTAGTAAAGTTGTTGGGATATGACTTTGTCATTGAATACAAACCAGGAAGAAAAAACAGGGTTGTTGATGTGTTGTCTAGGCATAATTAAAAGGAGCTCCCTACTGCCCCTGATCAGACGAAGAATGATAAGAATTCTACATCTTTAGCAGCCATTTCAGTGGTGGTACCAAGCTGGATAGGGGTAATTAAACAAGCTTACTCCTCCAATGAGCATTTGTCCAAGCTATGACAACAATGTGCTGACAACATCTTATCTCCAAATTGGACCTTGAAAGATGATTTCCTATTTTACAAGAATAGAATTTATCTGAATTCTCACATGGATATTATACCAATCATTCTAAAAGAATTTCATGATGGAACTCATGAAGGTACCCAGAAAACTCTAAAGAGGTGGAGAGCAATTTTTTATTGGTTAAGAATGCATAAAGACGTTGTGGCTCATTTGCAAAATTGTGAAACATGTCAGAGATTCAAAAGCTCCACCTTAGCTCCAGCAGGTTTGTTACAACCCCTGCCCATACCACAACAAATATGGACTTCTATCAGCATGGATTTTATTACTGGTCTACCCAAAAGCAACTCAAAGGATGCTATCCTAGTGGTGGTGGATAGACTTTCAAAATACAACCATTCATTCCCATTGCTCATCCTTTTATAGCTCAAACAATTGCTAAAGTGTTCTTCGAAGAAATTTTCAAGCTACATGAAATGCCACTTTCTATTGTTTGTGATAGAGATCCAACCTTCACCGGCTATTTTTGGAATGAGTTGTTTAGGTTAGAGGGCGTTGCATTTAACTATAGCTCAGCCTACCATTCTCAAACCAACGGCCAAACAGAACCAATCAACGAAGTGCTTGAACAATACTTGAGATGCTTTTCAGCAGATCGACCACATTCTTGGACCAAATGGCTATTGTGGACTGAATTTTGTTACAACACTAGTTTCCAATCTGCAATTCTCATGAGCCCTTTTGAAGCAGTGTATAACATGCCTCCTCCCACACTGCTCTCGTACATCTCTGGTACGGCAAGATCGAGTGAAGTTGATGGCTTTCTACGTATTAGAGACCAGTTACTTCGAGAATTAAGGGACAATTTAACAACTGCTCAGCTACAGATGAAGCACCATCATGATCTAAGAAGAAGAGATGTTGAATTCCAGATTGGGCAGCAAATATACCTGAAGCTTTAACCTTACCAACAACAGTCACTACGAACAAGGAGGTCTAATAAACTAGCTGCAAAGTTTTATGACCCATTTTCTATCCTCCGACACATTGGCAAGGATGCATACAAGCTACAACTTCTAGCTGATTCATTACTTAACAACGTCTTCCATGTATCCCAATTAAAAGCTTCCGTGGCAGCTTATCATGTGCAATCTTCCTTACCGTTCGTGACTCAAATGGCGGATTCTTCTTTGAAATGTGTCATCTATAATAACCTTGGGGACAAGGTTTCTTGGGATGGAGGGTATTGGTATGGATAAAATGGGTAAAGAAGTACTAAAGGGTAGTATTGTCATTACATGTATTTGAATGGGTTGGGCTGGCGGGAATTTAGAGGAACATAGGCCTATGGAATAGGGGATAAGAAAAAAAGAGTTGGGAATTGTAGGGGATCATTGATAAATGAAGAATTTGTTTTCTTTGTTTCGTATCTTTTCCACTTTATCAGGAAGACCAAGGGCTGCAAGAAATCCTTCGATTTCCCTCCTCTGGGTGATTCTTCGGTGATCAAATTCCCTACTGTTGTTGTCTCTCATAGCGCCGGTGAAGCAGGGAGTCGACAGGGCAAAGGGAAGGACCTCGTCGTCGAGTTTGGGGAGGAAATTCCTGCCATATTTCGTGCAGAAAAAATACGCCGTGCAATTTGGAAGGTACAGTTGGGTTTCGCCATTGGAGGGCCACTTATTGCAAAAAAATGTCCCAAAACATAAGAAATGGATCAGAATTACCGAAAGGATCGTCAAAGCCACCTCGAGTTGAGCGCATGTCTTGTAGAACGATTCGGCTCTTGTGCTCTGCCATAGTGAATTGTGCGGATGGCGTTTGAGAGAATTGAGTTTTAACTTTGTGATAAGCCTATGTCGTATACTATTTTTTTTTTGGATGAAGATTTTGTAATGGACCCCTCCAAGTGAGCCTCTCGCAGAGGGCGAATCTTTGAATTAAGTTGTACAATCGTGACTTAATGCGACCGTCGATCTCTAGATCAATCCCAGATTTGCATTGCTAACTCATCTCCCTGTGCAAGAAGTCCACTCGAACATTTGGGCAAATAATACGACCTGGTATTCTTATCGCGTGCAACTGGACTTGCCAAGACAAGACCTGGTATTCTTATCGCGTGCAAGAAGCCAGCTCGGCTCCAATGTTAAATAAATGAGGTATTCTTATCGCGTGCCCTTTATTCTCACCTTTCCCCACCGTTCTGTAGTGGTGACTCATACACCCCAAAATAGAAATGAAATGGTGAGAGAAGACTAGGCAGAAAATGGAGCATTAAAGCTCCCTTGAGGCTTGCACCAAGCTTTGGTTAACAATTAATATTATATTACCACTCCTTTATATGCATAAAAAATGATGGAAGTTTTTTTAAATGAAGTTGTTGAAGAATGTTTTATAAAGGCAAGTGGAAGATAGCTGAATAATTAATACAAGTAAACAGGTTTAAGATAGAAGTATTGTTAAATTTAATAATTCAAAATATAGGAAGTATATCTTGCAATTAAAATTGGGTAGTCACCAAATAGATCAAAGTTCTAGGGAAAAGAACCTTCAATTCACAGTAAAAATTTCTAACTGTAATTCACTGTAGAGAGTAAGAGTAATTGAAAGCACACAAGAGTATACGAGAGTATAGAAAAGTACACAAAAGTACACACAAATACTTAGATAGTCTCATTTGATGTCCTACTTATATACATCAAAAATATCAAGAAGCTTAAATGACTTTGTAACTCACACTTATTTGAATTAATAAGATTAGAATTAAGAATTAAATTTATAACTCTTGTACTTATCTTAGTTAATAAGATAAATTACGATTTCTCATTTGGATAAGGCTCGCCCCTTATATAGATGTATATTTCATTAAATTGCCAACAAATACAAACAACAATAAAATAAAAATATTAACGATGGTAATAAGCCAAATCAACTTGCGACACATTTATTTTACCCTGAAAAAATATTTGATGTGAAATAAATATCTCTTTATTATAAAAAGAGTTTGAATTAAGAAATGTTCGGCTCGTTGGCTCGAAAAGAAAGGTCGATGTGTTTGAACTTGTTTTATGATATTTATGTCAGTTTAAGGTGCAAGTTGCCTGAACTTGCCTGACCAGGAAATTATTAAGTTTAAGATAGAAGTCAGAAGAGTACTCCGCTATATCAAGATATGCAAACAACGATAAGACGGAAATACCGAAAAAACAAGACGAACTTGCATGTGAGTGCTTGGAAATCTTAATCTATCAAAAAGTCTTTCTTTAGTGAAAATATTATCACAAGTCAATGTTCATGTGTAATTTATTTATTTATTGGTAGAAAGTGTGAATATTAACACTATAAATCACTCATCATCTGTTCTTCGTGGTGCAGTATTCATTGTGCTGCTACAAGCGGTATTAATCCACTTGTTGCACCATGATAGCCACGGCGGTCTTACTTCTTGTGATAACCAGCTTCGGACCCTCCCCAACATGGGGAAGGAATAATGGTTCCAATGACCAGCAACATCCGGTGGTGAAGAACCCGCGCTGCCAAGACAAGTGTGGGGACTTAACGGTTCCATACCCATTCGGCATAGACCATCCAGACTGCTCCTTGTCCCCGGAGTTCAACCTCACCTGCAGGTCAGAAAAGCTGTACCTCCAAGACGACTACAAGGTCACCAACTTGTCATCTGACGGCGAACTCTCAATTGAGACATGGATAAGCTACTACTGCATCTACAGAGCTAAAGGCAAGATCGACACCTACCAAGGGAACCGAATCTCTTTGATGGAGAACTCTTCCTTCGCCTTCTCCACTACCCGAAACGCCTTCACCGTCCTCGGCTGCGACACCCTCGGCATCTTCAACGCCACCAAAGGCAACGATTACACCACCGGGTGCCTAACCTACTGCACCGAATATTCTAAGCCCATGGACGGCTCTTGCAACGGCGTCGGCTGCTGCCAATTGCCCCTCCAACAAGGCCTCCGACAGTTCTGGTTCCAATTGGAGAACCGCAACAACTACAGTAATGTGGGAGGTGATACGGCTTGTGGGTATGCTTTCATCGTCGACAAGGAGAAGTTCAACTTTAGCGTGGCTGACCTGGTGGCGGACAACTTCAGGAACAGGTTGTCCAGAGCTCCCATCGTGCTTGACTGGGCGGTGGGCGGGGTTAACGGGTCTTGCGAGACGGAGAAGACGAACAAGATCTGTGTCGGCGGCGAATGCACGAAGGCGCCGGCGGGGGTTAGCGGGTACCGGTGCAAGTGCCTTGATGGGTACGAGGGCAACCCTTACCTCGCCAACGGCTGCTACGGTAGTACCTACCTGTTTCCCTCTGTTTTTATTTCCCTCTCTGTCCCGTTCTTAGCATACATCAATTTCATTCAACTTTTCTTCTCAACTTTCTTTGACAATTTTATGGATGAACGTTGCATGGTTTTATGGTAAAACAAAACATTTGATATAATGATAAAGCTAGATTTAAGCTGGGGTAAATGCACGTGAACGTGGGACTAATCGATTTGTTGAATGAATTTGTAAAGATATTAGCGAGTGTGGGTGCTAATTGTTCAAGAGCAGAGACATGCATGAACACGGAAGTTTCGAGTGCGTAATAGATAGGCCGGCGCGAGTCGATGAGATTGTAATAGGTGCTATACGCAACCAATGTTAGAGATAGAGTTTAATTTTATAGATAAATTGTCATTGAATTATTTGAATAATTAGATTTATTATAATATTTTAATATTTTAGATATAGATTATGATTAGTTTTAACTTTAAAAATAGAACCCTAATTAAATACGAATATAGAATGGAATAGTTTATTTCATTTTATCATTTTCATTGCATTTTAATTGGTTGAATATCCAAATTTTAATTAAAAACCAACTTATAGTTCTTTTTATTGATAAAAGGAGATATATTATTAAAGTGTAAATATCACTTAACCCCCCTAAAATTAATCAAATCATCACTTAGCCCCCCTTGACTAAATTTACTCATCATTTAGCCCCTCTCATTTCGAAAATAATATAACTTAACCACCCTCTACCCTAACTCCTTATACAAAAACAGTAAATTGATGACATGACAAGGTTGTAACTATTATAAAAAAATTATTGAAATAAAAAATATTTAAATATGAGTTTAAAAAATGATAATAATTAACCTACTTTTGAAAAAAATGATAATACTTCTTCTCACGTACTAGTTAAAAAATGACCTTGATAAAAGATTAATTGAAATAATAATTTATTTTATTTAATCATTACATATTTTATTTCAATGTAAATATTTTATTTTAAATCATTTTATGTTACAAAATAATCAATTTTATGTATGATGTGGCACCTCCACATTATCTATTAAATTGTTGCAAATCTTTTATGTCATCATTTTATTATTTTTATGTAATAGTGTTAGTATAAAAGGTAGTTAAGTGATGTTTTTTTGAAAAGAGAGTGCCTAAGTGACAAGTGTACTTGGTCAAGAGGGGGCTAAGTGATGATTCGATTAATTTTAAGGGGTTAAGTGATATTTACTCTTTAATAATATATCTGCGGTTAAAAAAGTAACAATAATAAGGGCATGTATTCATGACATTTTGACCTTGTTAAGAAAATATTTTCATTATATAGTGAAAGCTTTTAAAAATTGCTGGAATTTTATTATTATTTTCGTTTTATTTTGTAAACATCATTAATGTTTATTTTTTCCAAAGTAAATATCGTTCTTTATTTGATGTTAAAAAGCTTGGCACCTATTTTTATGTTTAATAATAAAAAATAAATTCATTGATTGTCAAAGAGATTGAACTAGTGACTGGTCATTTGTGAAGATTTTTATTATTTGACTAGTTGCAGAAAACCGTATGTCAATATCCGGTTAGCTTGCATGACGTTATGATCGGATCGGACCGGACTCGTTTGACTGCATCGACCACTAAAAGTGCACCACCCTCGACTCTTTTCCCAAATTACAAATGGTCGTTCAAATTCTGGGTTTGATATCTTTAAATGTATTTTTCAGTTGCCTCTATGGTATGATGTTTATCTTAATTATTTTGCACTGGTCATTTGAAAAGACTTTATTATCTTTTCTGTATCGGATAACTCATTACACCATCAAAGAGAGAGCATGCATAGCTTATTTCAACTCCTACTATAAGGATATTTTCTCATAGTTTTTATTTATAATAAGCTTTAATAAACGACGCTGAGGCAGGGGATTGTTGGCTACTGTGATGATCATGATTAGTAGTTTGGACTGGTCAAGTGTGAGGATCTTTATTATTCGAAATTTAGGACTCGAAGGGACTATGATCCATAATTCCAATTTAAAGGGAATAACTTTGAAAATAACAACTTACCCTCACTTTTGGATCAAAATGATTTTCAGCAGTCAGGACCCAAAAACAAACCAAAATTAAAGATTTAAAGGTATAGATGTCTTTTTTAATTTATTATCATAAAATCGTGAATATTGATAATAGTCCCCTAATATCATAAATTTTAGATCACCCTTTTCCCGTCAATTTCTATCTTTACTCATAGCATATATATAAGTTAAAACACCAAAAATATCCTTAAAGTTCTAGAATTTGTAAGTACCTGTTGGGCCCTTTGGGCCCCAAAAGTGACTTCAAACAGGTTCACTGGCCTATATTAATCTAAAAGCTAGCTTAATAATAAAGACTTTTTCATTAGCATATATACAAGTTGCCGGTTGCCTCCAAATGAGATGTGCGATTAACCTTACAATTCTCCCCTTCACACATCACAACACCCGAATCATTTCACGGCCCTATCTTAATCCAAAAGCTAGCTTAAAAATAAAGGTTTTCTTATTAGCCTATATACAAGTCATCGGTTGCCTCCAAATAGGATGTGGGATTAACCCTACAATTCTCCAATTCACACCCTAATCATCTCCCCCTCACCACATGCAGAAGGTTTCAGACACCAATTCGGGCCAACTTCGGACCGACCGACAAATCGGGAGACACAAATTCAGACCGATCGATAAATTGTGTGGCTAATTGAGGCAACACCAAAACCAACTTTGGCTCTGATACCATTTGTTGGGCCCTTTGGGCTCCAAAAATGAATTGCAACAGGTTAACAGGCCTCTCTTAATCCAAAAGCGAGCTTAAGAATAAAGGCTTTCCCATTAGCCTATATACAATTCACCAGTTATCTCCAAATGGGATGTGAGATTAACCCTACAGTACCTACCAAGTGCAACACATTTAGTCTCTTGTAAGTACCTACCAAGTGCAACATATTTAGCCGCTTGATAAGCATCTGATAAGAGAAAATTACAACACACAAATCAAGGCTAAGTAGAAGATTAAGGGCTTAAGCATCAAACGACAAGTAGAAAAACAGCATTCAACGAACTAACATTTGGTACCAGCAACTATGCTGATATTATTTGCGACCAACTTTACTAAGGCTGATTATGCGATCACTGCCTCCCCGCGAACCAGGTCTCGATCCCATAATGTTGCTGGCGAATGTAAGCCCATCAGATCGACAAATTTCTGACCTTCCTTCAATTCCATAAATCAGCCGCCAACTGCTTTGTCTCGTTAAGGGAGCGATTCCTTCCACTTCCCCAAGACGCGCAGGGTACGCCGTGGCCTTCTTTTCTCCTGGGACGAAGTCCGTCCAATCCTACCGCTGTTATCTCGTCAAAAGCTCTTTCATTTCTTTCCACCAGAGTGGTCAGCTTATCAGTGAGTTGAAAAGCCAATGCTTGTAATCTTGTATGCTCTACCATATCGTGAAAGACAACACAACGGGAAGGCTGCTCCCAGCTTTGGGTTTCTGATAAGTTAAACATGGAAGTCGGTTCAATCCCAATGATTTATAACCGGATGAATACGATAACGTATACGCCCGCAGCGCCGCCTCCTTAATTTAAAACCTCAACATCTTAAGGGTATTTTCACGATTGCGAATGAGCTTCCACATTTCCAGAGACTTAATGGTTTCAAAAGCCTTCTCAAAATCTCCTCTGCAAAGCGCTCTTGCTGCTGCCATGATGTGATCACGTACATTTTCAGGAGGGCCCGGGAAAGTCTGCCGCTCACCCATCTCTATTAGTCTCCGGAAAGCCCTGCTAATAACTTTCCGTTTTGCACCATGAGAATTAGCAGCCATATTAGGGACTTCAAGGAGCATGGCACATATCAGGTGAACTGCCTCTCAAAGCTCAAGGTTTTTATCCATATGTTTGGGCATCTGTCTTCTTCTTTCTGCTCTTTCCTGAATAAACAAGAAAGTATGCAGAGTGAGGTGCAAAATCAAATATTATCATGTATGACAGAATAGGAAGGGGGAAAAAAATGACTGCAAGCCTTCTGATTCAACTACTTAATATTTGCAGTCTTTAAAAGTAAACGGCAATAATACCAATCTGAATTTACTATGGAAGTTCCTTGCATTCAAAAGTAGCATACTCTATATATGAAACTCAATATGTTGTCTATTGATAACATTATAACATTCTGCCCGCTGTACAAGGCATCTTCTAATATGCAATATGAATCACCTAAAACCACCTTTTCTCCGGTGCAAGAACAACCACTCTTTTCTCTCCCTTGACCCACCCACCAAACCTTCATGACACTGAAAAAGTAAGAAAAGTAGACGAAATGATCAATTATTTTCAACCACAATTAAAAGGATGAAAAAGAATACATGACAAGGCCTAAATAGTTTCTAGAAACCGATTAAACAATAAAGGCTGGCAGCAGGGAGTGCACTTAATCTTCTAGTGGAGAGACATCTGAACGTGGGGTATAATCAACTGGGCTGCTAAATGAGTGAACGAGCAAGTTCAATTCGTGCTCGAACTCAGTTTAAATAGTTTAAAGTTTATTCGAACTCGACTCGAGATCAATTTGATTATTTTTATGATATTTTAGTTCGAATACAACTAAAATGTTTAATTTTGACCGATCGTTCGTAAGCTTATTTATAAAATTTGATTATAAAGTCCAAAATATCATGCAACTAACTTGGATTGAAACCCACAACCTTTAACTAATTACAACTAAATATAACTAGTTACAAATAAACTTATTAATATATATATATATATATATATATATATAT
>JAVDBV010048746.1:0-17420 GCA_032619315.1 Piper longum | reverse complement strand
CGCTGCGGATGCCCCTCTAGCCCACTCCCCCTCGACCAATGCCGCGGTGGGGCGGGACGACGGGGTCAAGGGGGAGAGGACCGGAGGGGCGTCCGTGGCAGGGCGGCACCCACAGACATTTTGTTTTTTACTATCGCAGCCAAAAACAGCAGATCTTGGCCATGCGACCCGATACAGCCACGGCAGGCCATGTTTAGCTACCCCGCAGCCAGATTTGACTGATAGGCAGCTAGTGCCCACGGCTGGATGTGGCCAATGACGCCCTGACTGCGGTGGGTGGCCCTCGGCCGGCACGTCTGCCATTGGTGGGTTTTTTCTTTTCTTTTTTTTTGAAAACAATAGATATGGGTTGTCCTTGTAATTAGACCGCCTAGATCGAAGCTCAAAGTAGAAAATTTTTTCTACTTCGGGCTCACCTCAACCCTTCTCTCCGTATAAAATATAAAAAAATTGATAAATATTATTACATTATAATGATAGTTTAGATGAGAATACAATCTTTTTGTTTAAAAAAATTATTTAGCGTAGAATTGAATTTAAATTAAACTATTTAAACTTTTGTAATTAATTTTATTTCAGGTTATCTAAAAAATATATTTATATAAATAATAATTGAGCTTTTAACACCCCATTCTAGTTTACCAAAGAATTGAATCAACACTTTTATAATCGAGACGAGTCATGTCTAATTAAATTAATTTGTAAAATTTAAATAATAAATGAATCAAAGAACCCTCTTAGTGTTTCGAAAATGAAAGACATTATTAAATATACATGAAAAAACATCAAACATATATAAAAACATAAAAGAAAATAACGGTTTCTTGAGCACAAGTGTGTGTAACATCTATGTGTACCGACCCGACTCGAAGTGCAAATTAATAGGCTAAGTCATTTCTTTAAAAGTGGTTAACTAAGTTAAAGATCTATAGTTCATTCTCATACATTCTCACTTATAAATATGATCTTCTCCCATTAGGTATTAGATGTGGGACTAAGTTGAGGGATCTTACATTCTTCCCACCTTAGGAAATTTCGTCCCCGAAATTCTTACACTTAGCCTGTTGCTAAGTTCAACGCACGATCTTCCATGGCCCGTGACCCACAACCTTCCATGGCCCGTGACTGAGAGGCTAGCCAACGTCCATAGTCCAACCCATCATCTAACACGAAATTCGTAGTCCAACCCATCATCTAACACGGAATCTGTAGTCCAGCCCATCATCTAACACGAAACCCATAGTCCAACTCATCATCTAACGCGGAACCAGGTTACTCTAATAACACTTAACGACCCAACCCAAAGTGCAACGTAATTGGTAAGTCATCTCTTCAAAGTGATACCACCTGCAACGACCCGACCTAAAGTGCAACGTAATTGGCTAAGTCATCTCTTCAAAGTGGTTAACTAAGTTAAAGATCTATAGTCAATTCTCATTTATAAACATAATCTTCTCCCTAGGTATTAGATGTGTGACTAAGTTGACGGATTTTGCAATCCGCCCAAAATACTGTGATACCATTTGTAACGATTTAGCCCAAAGTGTAACGTAATGGACTAAGTCATCTCTTTAAGATGGTTAACCAAGTTAAAAGATCTATAGTTCATTCTCACTTATAAACAGGATCTTCTCCCAGTAAGTATTAGATGTGGGACTAAGTTGAAGGATCTAAAAATCCACCAACCTTAGGAAATTTCACCCCCGAAATTCTTACACTTGGTCTGTTATTAACCCTAACCCACGACCTTCTATAGCCCGTGACTCAGAGTCTAGCAAACGTTCATAATCTAGCCCATCATCTAATACAAAATCAGGTTACTATGATACCACCTATAACAACCCGGCCCAAAGTGCAACATAATGGGCCAAGTCATTTCTTTAAGATGGTTAACCAAGTTAAAGATCTATAGTTTATTCCCACTTATAAACATGATTTTCTCGCAGTAGGTATTAGATGTGGGACTTAGCCCATTGCTAGCCCTAACCCATGACCTTCCACGGCCCGTGACCGAGAGCCTAACCAATGTCTGTAGTTCAACCCATCATCTAATACGGAACCAGGTTGCTCTGATACCATTATAACGATTCAGACCAAAGTGCAACGTAATGGGCTATCATCTCTTTAAGATGGTTAACCAAGTTAAAGATCTACAATTTATTCTCACTTATAAACAGGATCTTCTCCCAGTATGTATTAGATATAGAGTTAAGTTGAGGGATCTCACAATATGTGTACTTCCACCAAAGTCGACCCAATACAGGAGCACGAGACTTATATATAATAAGAAAAACATAACTAACTGGTGCTACTAATCCAGAAAATAACTAGTATGAAATGACAAGTAAAATATAGTGTTCCATAAAGAAGAAAAACCATATATAATCTAACCAAACACACAAAAGAAATAATAGGAATACTATTTTTTCTTACGTCCATTTCTTTATATTTCTGTCATATCTATCAAACCAAACAAATAAAGGATAGAATAAGAAAGAAATAAAAAACCACTTGTTTAATGCACTTAAGAGTGCGATGAGTTAGTAGGATTGCATAAGCCCATCTAATTTGGGTTGTCTGATTACAAAAACGGTTCAACTTAGATCTCACCAAAATAAAATAAAATAAAAACCACCTATCCACATCCCGTACCACCATCGACGTTGGCTTTTTCAGTCGTGTGCAGTCGGATCTAACTAGTAGGAGCCAAATCTAACCACACACATGCCCTGATGTGGATGTGGCTGTTGGCCGCCAAAAGGGCCAATGGAGGTTAAATATAAAAATTTCTTGCGGATGGCTATTAGAACAACCAAATTTAGTGAGGTGGAACTGGACCGGACAAGGGTCATCAAATCACTCAATTTGGCTATTGATAGTCAAAATGACCATAGATAAAAAAAAAATGGATTTTTTTCCATAATTTGGGCCCTACTGTCATTCCAACCTATGCAACCAGATTTGCACACCTCCCCATTGAACTGCATAGGGAGTGGCCATATGGATGCACTTGGTTTGATTTGTTGTCTGCAGTGGCTAGAATAATTATATATTTTTTATTTTTCTATAATTTGATTTGAACCCTACTTATAATTAAAAAGATGAGACGGGCTTAAAAATATCTTTAGCTTGTGCTGTCTTCAAGAAAATAATTGGCAAGAATTTAAGGTATTTATTTTACCCTTAAAATTACAAGAAAGATACTTTTTTTTTATAACTATCATAAATTATTAGAATTGTTAAATTTTATGACACACACATACGTGATTAGTATCCTTATCTATAAAATTTAATTTTAGAATTAAGAGCAACAATGAAATGTAAAAAAAACTGAGTAACAAACGTTGCAGAAAGGGGGCGCTCTTCCTGCCGCCGCTGCGGGGGGAGATGGGGAGGCTAATCGCCGCCCTTCGACTCATCTCCTTTGATCTCCGCAGCCACCTTTTCTCCTTGTCGCCGCATTCCCTTCTCATAAAACGTCGCAATCTTTCCGCCAATTCCATGCCTTTGCCCGCCGCCGGGGATGGAAGCTTCGTGGGTCACCGGCGTGAGCACGCTTTTATCACCCCCGAGGAGGAAGTCATTAGATGCGTACCCGTCAAGGCATACTTCCTATCAACCAGGTCTGCTTCGCCTCTCTTCCATCGTTTCTTTCTTTCTTTTGCTTATTCTTTCGCATATTGCTTCGTCTTCCCATTTTAAATATATATATTTTTAATATGGGGGCCGTCATGAATTATGGAGGAATAATTTTTCTTGGATTGTATGGATTAAACAATAGAAGTATACGTGTATGTTGGTATTTTAAGTTTTTATTTGAATGTTCTGCGTTTCTTATGCTAGAATCCTTCAATGTAAAAGCAGACTCACGAATAGCAAGAATCACATTTTACAAGATCAATGTAGCTGGAATACGACATCATAACTGATGATTAGGTTGATTTTTTTTAAAGAACATTTTATTTTTTACCTACGTGCTGATTTCTGTCTTTTAAAGTTTTTTTGGATGCTTGATCAGGAATTTTAATTCTATTTTTGCTGACGAAGAAAGATATCTATTTGTCCAATCTTTCCAAATATGGTCTTCTCGTGTACTTCTGGTTGCTTTATCTTCGTAATTATCTACCTTTCTTGATTTTGAGACTGGCGTTTTTCTGCGTGTATTTTTTCAGTATAAACTTGAAGAGCATGCAGATGGAGAACTCTCAGAGCATTATTCCTCCTACTCCCCGGTCATTGAATTATGTTGCCCTTCGTTATTGTGATGTCCCTCAAACAATTAGTGTAAGAATGTTGACTTTGCTTTATGTTTTTATTTCTTTTCTTTTTCCGTCGTGTACGTTTGCTCTTTACCTTGGGCTTGTACCCAGCTTTTTTAGCTTCAAAAAGATTCTCTTAGTCTCGTTCTTTTTTTTTTTTTGTAAGTTACAATAAACTTTGCTTTTTAATTTTACCACCTTTGACATGGAAGCTTGTGAATCATTTGTTGCAAGGATCTTAGAAGCATTCATTTGTAGGTTATTTCATAAAGCACTGTTTCTTTTCTGCTGACTATGATGCGAATACGTTCCCATTAGGCTTTATTTACTGTCCATTTTTTGTTTATCTATCTTAATGTAGAGAAAATGGACAGAAGATACAAAATTTGAAGTGCAGTTTTCTGTTATCTTTTAAATACTAGAGCCACCCCGTTGGACATGTAATAAGTCAATGTTACAGGTTATCTATTGCAGCATTCAAAGATTCAGCTAAACTGGAGCTGTTGTCGTTACATGGTCGTATTTCAGTATGGATCTGCTGTTTTGTTCAATATAGCAGACCATGAAGTAGAGGTTTACTTGGACATGATTAGGAAGCATGCCCTTGGTTTCCTATCGGAGACGAAAAAGGATGGTAAGAATGTCTTGATTAATATAATGAACTAAGATTTTGGAAGAACAAGTTAAGCATATTATTTGTTTGGCTGGTTGTATTATCTTGCCCTGTTGTTGATGTGGTGCTTAGTTACAAGGAGTAACCTTTGCATGGCCTGCTTCTTTTTGCTCTTTGTGGTTGACAGTAACTCTTCTCTATATATAGTAGTCTACTCTGGAGAGCATCCTCTCCCTAATTTTTTTTCTCGTATTCTGCCTTATCGGCCTACTTTTGTGGAGACCGTTTGTCTTGCATAGACTTTGATCCTGCCTTTAAGAAAAAAAAAAAAAAAGGCCTAGGTTTCAGTGTCTTGTCTTTCTACACTCACAATTCTGCCAACGCCAAGGAAAAGTACATGGTGGAAACAAGAGAAAACAAGGGAGCGGTGGATGAATAATGAATAGAGGAATTCTGATAATAAGAAGGAGAATAATAATGGAAGAAAAGTCAGAATATTAGCGAAGAAATAAACAAACTCTGGCAATGATAGGAAGATCCATATTATAAAGCATTCTGCAAGTATTTAGGCGTTTTTAAAATATAATTTAGGAGGCTGCAAATATGTGTTTATGATGTGGAATTATGAACAATTTCCTTACTTCCAAAGACTGACAAGTAAATTCTTAACAAACCTCTGCCTAAGTGACTTCCTAACCCGATCAGGGACTGTAATTATTTCTCTAGGACTACTGTGTATCCTATAGTGGACTGGGGTCTGGATCTCCAGATATCCTTTATGCCATGTTGCTGACATGTTAGTTGGCATTCTGAAGGAAAGGGGGTTGAGATGCCAACCTTCTGGATACTGGGATTCGAATGATCGAGCATACTTTATCTCTTGTTGGAGGTTTTTCACGGGCAGTTGTGACTTGTGGGGATCTGATTCCCAGTGGCTTTATGTTGCAGGTGTGAAAGATTAGTGTATTTTTTTTCGCTAAAATGTTTAAAGGGTGTGAAAGAGAATAATTTTCTTCGCCGTCATCAGTAAAATTGAAAAACATGAGTTTATTGGATGTCAATCTTTGCAAAGAGGATCTATAAATTTTTCTTTTTACTGTCTCTAAAATAGCTAATTAAGTTGTTTTGTGTTTGGTGAAAGAATTACATTTATTTGCTTTAACAATGTGCTCCTTTTGAATTTAGACATCTGTTTTCGTTATTGAATATTTTAAACCTGTTCTGCACTTAAATTGATTTCATACTTGCAGCATAAATTTTTACTTTTTTTTTTCTCAAAGAGTATACTGTGTTTGAGAAGCCACTTCTTAAAACATGGATGCTTGGCGGCCCAGATTATATTATTCTCAGAAATCTTGATACAGATGGTATCCGCATCATTGGCAGTGTGCTTGGTCAAAGCATTGCTCTTGATTACTATATTGAGCAGGTAAATTCTGATTATTGCGCAGAGCAGTTGATGGTGTAAGAAATGTTTGATAATTGGTTTTTTTCTGCAGGTCGATGGTATGATTGATGAATTTACGGACATCAATAGTAGAATGGAGAAAACCGGAACCTTTACCATGAAAAGAAAGAAGCTTTTTCAGTTAGTTGGAAAGGCAAATTCAAGCTTGGCTGACGTGATTTTAAAACTTGGTCTTTTTGAGCAGTAATCTCTTTTTCATGTTTCTCATCATTGTTGTCATCTCCTTCATTTTAATGAAATCTTATAATATTAACATAAGTCCATCTATCCTACATCAGTGTTATATTTTTCTGTAGGTTGTGTTTTATGTTATATGGCTATATATTGAGTGATGTAGTTGACTGTATTTGCATTGTGGATGCTCTTAGGTCTGAGATAGCTTGGAGAAATGCAAATTATGCTCAGATGCTAGAATATCTTCGTGATGAATATGAGCTAGCTCAACGATTTGGAAGCCTTGATTTCAAGTTGAAATTTGTGGAGGTATCTTTACATTCAAACATGTTTTTATAAAAAAATACTGAATGATTTTATCGACACTTTTTTTAAGCATACGTATATGTTTTATCATCCATGTACTAATTTGAACTGTTTTTTGGTGTCTTCACTTTTTTGGATTCTTTTTTGTTAAAAAACCCAACTGACCTACTTGATCCGTTGTCTGCAGCACAACATCCATATCTTCGTAGAAGCTCTTCAGCACAGGAAGTCGGGCTTTCTGGCATGGGGTATGATAGTGTTACTGGCTGTAGACGACGTGATATTTGCTTGTGAGGTCATTCATCATTCCCCACCTCTTTAAAGGCTGGTTGTTACCTTTGAGGTTATATAAGTTGAGCAACATTCACCAGGCAAGTGTGCCAGGTTTTGCAGTTTCTTGGTATACTATATAGGCCACAATGATCGTGGAATTTTGGGGTTTTATTTATCTTTGAGGCTATATTTATTTTAATTCTTTAAGTAGATTTACAATCTACTTGCGATTTTGTAATAATTTTTGGAGCTTAATTCACCCATTTGGACTCGAGATGCATCTAGAGTCAGTTTGCTTTTCGAACCAGAGGCAATTGTTGAAATTTTGGCTGGTAAGCTTTTGTATTAAAAATGCGTTGTCTGTGCAAATTGCTACCAGTATTTTACCTGCGAGACTATTAATGTATTTTTATTAATGAAATGGTATGTAGAATATCTTGTACCGTATAAAGAACTTGTTTTACTTGAAAATCCCGTTGTTTTGCTGATGAAGCAAAATCCAGATGTGAAATCTTTTTTGTAATATCAACAATGGTGGTTAATGGTTTTATTGCAATTACATACTCAAATACTTAACCTACTGCAAGTACCATCTTATAAGCAAGCAATTATTGTTTTTAGATTCTGGTGAATTATTGTTTTTTTTTTTTGCTAATTATTCATGAATTATTGTTGCTAATTCGTTTTTAAGTATTTTGAGTGGCCGAAATTAGAATCGACACTCGTGATGCTGCCTGTTCATGTTGAATTGCTTGTTAAGTTGAATTATTTTCTTATAAGATGGTACCAGTCCATATTCCCACTCGTGATACTTAACCTACTGCAAATACCTATTTTCTTTCATTGTTAATGTTGAATTATTCATGAATTATTTTCTTTCATGAATGAATAACCCACAAATCTGGGACATGCCAACATGTGGGAACAAATAATTATCAGAATCTGAAAACAAAGGAGCTCACAGCGCCCAAGGCAATGGGCACCAGCAGCAGCAAGCCTCTCAAGGAAATGGATGGTGAACCGTTCTCATTCCAGTGGGAGGCTGGGGCTGCTGCCGGAAACGGCCTCTTTTCCACAAGAATTGCCACTTTCATCCCACCGTAGGACGTCCCCTTTGTGCAAATGAAGTAGAAATGACCAGTATGGTTCAACCGAATGTATGTCACAGTTTTGTTCCAATAATTTATGGGTTCCGTTGATATGCATTGCTCATAAGCAGTCTTGTTCACCTGTGCAACATCGTCTACGTTCCTTTCGTATCGGAATCCTGCAGAATACCAGCTTAAGGTCATATATACCACATTAACCTATTAGCAGAATTGGCAAGTCATCGTTGATGAGGTATGCCGAGTTAGTATGCCAACACCAACACAGTAACAAACACAATTAATTTCGTCAATTGTACAAAAGTTAAGGCCGTATATATTCCAATTAAATAACTAGTCCTTTTCAGCCATTAAAAAACAAGAACCAGCGAAACTGGTAGTTGGGTATCAACATCCTCTTCAATTGGTCTGTACCCAACACAACGACCGGAGCCTAAGCTGATTATTTCATCTCCTAAGAAAAACGCTCTTCTCAGGTTACTGGACACACTACTTTCCATTCTACAAATGTCGTAGGTGGGCCAAACCAGGCCCTCATTGCAAAAAATTTCGCAAAAAAGCTTTCAGGAGGCGTTACTATCCCAGATAGTGAGGGTACAAAACAGGCGGATGCGAGAATCAAGCCACATGACTTTGTTTCTTGCATAGGATATAAACAAAAAGGGCCACGATGTAAAGGGTAAAGGAAATAGATAGAAGGGAAAGTCTACAGACAAGAGAGGCTGTTACAGGTCAATTTCGCTGTCAATCCAATCAATTATGGCCCGGATCGACAGGTACAATAGTAATATAAAGTGTCACAACCCCTAATGCTAATATATGCTCTGCTGCTTATCCTTCTCTCTTTTTCTTTTGTGATTAAGACAAGCTAAAAATGAAGAAAGCATAAAACTCTGAACTTGGATAACGTGCACAGGCAGGAACCAAAAAAAAATTGAATTAAACTACAAGAACCGATCAGATCTGCTTGCAAAGAATTGGGAAATAGATCTGAGGCAAAGATCCATGGGTTAAAAGTTTAAAGATTCTGACTTTCCAAAAGCATGTTTTTTCCCTCACCAAGACACAAATGAAAAACCAAAACTAAATGGCTGAAAACATGCTAAATGACGGGGGAAAAAAAGGCCACAAACAAGTTAGAAAAAATCAGCACTGAAATCTATCAAACAGGAAACAAAAAAAGAGATCGCAAAAGAGCCGAACACCACGTTGTCCATCAAAATCATGTCCATGCGGAATTGTTCATACACCTTGTCGTCAGAGTAATTGTCCATCTCTTGCAAAGTTCACCCCTTTCTCAAAAACAAAGCCGGAAAAAAAAAGACAAATAATCATCAACAACAAAGAAGAAAAGAAAATCCATAGAATCCAAGCTGTTTCAACAAAAAAAAAGAACAATATCTTGGTTATACTCGGCGATTCTACAAATTGCATAACCTAAAAAGAAACTGAATTTAGAAAAATAAGAAAGATTGTATTTGAAAAAATTTAAAACTTCAAAGTAATATACCTTTGAAATGGCAATTGCCTCATCCAATCGAGGTGGAGGTGTGTCTAGCAACTCACCATGTTTTAGATCTCCTAACTTGAGAAACAAAGCAAAAGTTGAATAAGAAAATCAAAGAGAAGTTCAACTTGAATTTATAGTGGCCCCTTGCTCCCCGTCTTTGGTTGAACAAAATAAACAGAACATAAATCTAATTCAGTTGTTTGGATAGAAATAATAACCCAAACAACGATAATACTTTATATGGGTCATGCCACTTTTCCATGTTACTTACAATATTTAAAACAAAAAAATAACAGAAGTTCAAAAGGCATTAACATATAATATTTTGATACAAAAAAAAAAAGCTCCAGAAATTTGAAACTTTCAACCAACCAATCTGGACCCATTAAAATTCATTCTGGTTGATTCAAATCATATTGACACCCAATGTATCAACCATTAATGATCAATTAAATAGAGATCATGATGATTAGCATAAGGTTGCAGATGCATAAGCAACTCCTGCCGCAGAAAACTTGGCAATTATGTAAGATTTAGATCTGCAAAGATGGATCATATTTTTCCTTGGCAACTTTGATCAACTACAAGTACTTATAAACTAAAATGTAAGCTAAAAAACAAGTCAACATGTTAAACAAGGATGATAACACTATAAGATCCATGCTCGTATCAGTTTTAGTTCTACCTGATCAGCTAGCATCTCGAGGCCCATGCTGTGCATAAAATCTTTGACCCTGTTCCTCCACTTTTTTGACTTGCAGTTCTAAATTCTTCCCTGGCCTTCTCAGGGTTAATCTGCAAACAGAGTATTTCATTAAAAAAAAAGAGTCAACTAGATACGTTTATCAAAGCATCAACTGCCTGCAAAATACCTCAAGAGCAAAAAGAGTAGAATCCATTCCACTGACAGGTACCAGCATTCCTCCGCCTAGATTTTAGTTAAAAAAGAACATTAGTGGATATAGACAAATACGGTGTTGAAGAGCATTTGAAAAAAGTTTTCCAGGTCCACTAGAATTCTAAGGCTTATAGATTGAACATTGGAATGGAAGTGTACTAATCATCTTTACATATCTCAATGAAAAATTCATTTGATAAGCTACTAAAACAAGGCTTCAACTGAAATGTAAACTTGGCACTTGCCAAGTATCCAGAGAGTTGAAATCTAAGGCAGAAATTACTTACAATAAGAACATTGGCTTTACGAAAGTTATTCTAGAATCATTCAATAACAAAAAGATATAAGCATCATGTAGGAGATGAGAACCTGGTCAAAAGAGTCACTCAGAGAATGTGCAGGATGGGTGGAAACCACAATGGTTGGGTGCTCATAATTTGCAAACTTCACAGCAAGAGAGCAGCACAGCTTGTTTTCCCAACGCCACCTTCCCAATCTTACATGTAATACCTGCGTTGAGTTCCAGCAGCCATTTCACTAATCCCAGCAACTCCCTCTGCACGAATGGTTATTGGTCTCGCTGAAACTGGGCTAGAGAACAATGTTAAATCCAAAAAAAAAATAATCCAATAATGGCATTCTAGAACTACTGCATTGTTATTTTATTCAAATGATCCTAAACATAAGTTTAGTTGCATTTTGATAGCGGGTAGTGGAGGGCAAGAACTAGAAAGCTGGTTTCAAATTGCTTCTGGCTCAGCAGGGAACTTAAATGCACCATGAGAAATAACAATTATCCATTTTCTGTGAAGTTCATTCAACAGTTGAAGATTCATAGGCATCAAAAAGGAAGTGACATGTTGATTGGCGTCTGCAGCAGGCGTTTCCAAAAAAATTTCCCTCGGCGGCACCCAACCTTCAATGTCCGAGAAACAATCCGGACTCGGTCTCGGACGGAAAACATCGAATAAATGCCATATACAATATAAGCTGTCCAACACATTAAAGGGTCAGGACCTGCCCTACGTCCTCCCACTTTCCTCGTCGGAACCCTAATCGGCACCGCCGTCAGCGTATG
The DNA here is from genome assembly GCA_032619315.1 of Piper longum. Taxonomy (NCBI): domain Eukaryota; kingdom Viridiplantae; phylum Streptophyta; class Magnoliopsida; order Piperales; family Piperaceae; genus Piper; species Piper longum. Next base: position 5,735 of record JAVDBV010048746.1, on the reverse strand, counting down.
GAGATGGAAGACAACGCGACGGCGAGGAGTGCGCAGGAGTTGGCGGGCGAGGGGCAGAAGCATCTGGAGGATACCATCGAGGCGGCGCACCAGATACTGTCCTCCATGAACGATGAGCTTTGCAACCCGGTGTTGTGGACCAAGTCCTACACGTCCAGCGGTGGCGACACCCCTGACTTCTCCCACCCGCCGGAGATGGGAGGCGGTGCTCTCGACGAGGCCCGCCTGCGATATAAGGCCGCAGTTGCTTCCCTCCGAGCTGTTCTGGCTGCCATCCCCATTGCCCAAAAGGTTGTCTATTTTCATTCTCGATCGCAAGTTGCTTTTTTTTTTTTTGGCAAACATTGTAAATGTATTACAAGTGACTTGTATAGATTCACAGCATATTGTTATAATATATATGGATTTAAATTGGAACGTTCTTACAAGCTATGATCATAAAATTTTGGGGGAGTTATTGGATCTCTAGGGGTTAAATGCAGCAATGGAATGAAGTTGTTCAGGGAAAAAAAAATATTTTACAGGTGTGAACTGTTATATGTTCCAGGCTTTTCAGTGTAAATATGTTTATTAAAATTGCATTCACTTGACATTTTTGTTCTTTGTGTGACTGCAATGGCAATGGGCGTGTCTTTCGCTTCTAAATTATGTGTACACATGTGAGTTGTGCAACTTTTTCAATTTTAGTTGGCAAATAGGTGACAGAGTTGTAATCTTTGTATGTACCGTAATTTGTGATTGTTTTCTTCATTTGTTTCTAGAACGATTTATTTTATTTTTTTTTTTGAAAAAAATTCGATGATAAGCAACTGTTAAACATATATCTTGCTGCTGATTGATTTGTTTGTAAATGTCAAGCTTGAGTTTGCTTGTCTCATTTTAAATTTGGTGATTTCCTATCTCTATTCAGGGGACTTCGCAAGAGATGGGATCTGGTGTCAGCAATGTAGATCCAAACGTTGATGAAGCTATGCTTGAAGGATTAGAAAATCGTGTCAGTGAATTGAAGAAGGTATTTTCCCAAAAAATTATTGATGATTAACTCTTTATTATTTAGTTTTGATACTTATACCGGTGATTGAGGTTTGCATATTTTAGCGCTGCTCTCTTATGTTGTTGAGCAGAGGTTGTAGGTCTTCATGAGTATAAATAATGCATACGTGAGAATTAAGGCACTCAATAGTTCCTTATCAAAAATGGTAGTCAGTAGTTAGCATGGACTATAAATAATGTTCTGTATATTTACAGAAAAAAGCATTGCAGTTCTAAAACAAATATTTATTGAACAAATATGCAATTCATGATCATGTGTTGTGTTGCAGTTCTGAAACTGGCAAAATAGAGATTTCGGTTGAAACCGAAATAAGCGACCAAACCACACTTGGTTATTATTAAAATTTGGTTTGGTTTGATTTAAGATATTGATAATTTTGTAGGTGTGGAAAATTTCGATTTGGAACCAAATTAAATCGAAACCGACCGGAAAACCGAAAAAAAATTTTAAAAAAAATCTTTATATGTATATTTTACATGAGTTGTTATTAATTTTTTGACATGTTTATTATATTATTTATTTATAGAATATTTTTAAATATAATTCTAGGTTAAATTTTGATTTGAGTAGGTACATTAGTTCAGCAACTGAATGAATAGCGGTTTAGAAATTCGGTTCAGTTTTTTCAAAAAATGGGTTCAGTTTGGTAAGTTTGGAACCAAACCAATCAGTCAGTCAGTTCCGAGCCGAACTCGTTTTGCGTTGAAAGTGACTTTGTGTCATTTTTTAAAAAAATGTTTTAATTATGTATTGTTTTGTTTGATTGCAGCAAGTTTTATGATTGGGTTTTCCCTTTCTTTGATTGCAGGTACTCACTAATAAGAACAAACATCTAAAAGTTCTTATTGACCAGCTTCGTGAACTTATTGTTGACATTTCCACATGGCAAAGCCCTTGTTCCATCTGATGGTAAAACTTCACATTTAATCAATTCACTTTTATTGTCTCGCTGAAGAAAAATAGAAAACCCACCTAATCAAAATTCAAGCAATATAAAATAATAAATTAAACTATTATAGTTTATCAATTCATTCAGCTAGAATTTATTTATAAAATTGGAATTTAATTCTAATATAAATCAAACTACTACAAAATTAAAAATAACAAATTGAATCATTGTAATTTATCTCTTCGCTCAGTTAAAAACTTATCTCTAGAGTTCGAATTTATTTCTAACAGAGGTTGCACAAATGCCGCATTTTGCATAATCATTGTAAAATATCAGCACAGCATTTGTCTTTTAGTGGGATATTTCAAAATTTTACAGTTTAATGTGTGAAAAAATATGAAGCGTTGTGACATACAAGAATCAATGCAATATCCTCATCTTATAAGATTAGGAGCTCTCTTGTGCTTGCTTTTTTTTTATCCTTTTCTCTTTCGCAAATGAAGGCTTCTTCTTTTCACTAAATAAAATAAAAAATAAAAAAAGGAAGGCTTCTTCTTTTCACAAAAAAAAAAATTAAAAAAGGGAAGGGTTCCTCTTTGTTGTCAACAGTTTAAAGATACTGTGATAAGAACTAGGCAACTAAAATTTGATGCTCCATCGAAGATCTCCTTTACAACCCTGGACAGGAAAATAATCGATTGCTTATACTTGGTAGTAAGAAAGGAACAAAATAAAAGAAGTGTAACCTCAGGTAATAGGCACTAGCAAAGCGTACAATCATAAAACCTCGAGTCATAATGAGCGGGTGGAAGAATTAAAAAATAAAAATGATACAATCAAATTAGTCTTTAAAATGAAAAGTTTATTGAAGGTCGAAATGATACAATCAAGCATACGACAAGTATATTGAAGGTCAAAAACCCTGACAATCTCAAGAACATGAAAAGAAGAAATAAACATTAAACTCGCAGTACTTCACCATGACTCATGCCCCAGCAGCGGAGCCAAGAGAGAGGCATTTAAGAATTGGTGACAAAGAACTAAAATATAGAAAAATATATATTAGCGGAGTGAGCTGGGAGAATTTAATATAAGTTTTGTCTCCCAGCTCACTCCGCTAATAAATCTTTTCTTTCTTTAAGGCTGCAATGCAAGAGATAATCAAATTGCGTGTGCAAAGAGCTGATCAAACTCCCAATCTGCAAGAAGCGAAAGAGAGTCAACACTTTCGGACTCGGATACAATCTTACGCAGCAAAGCATAAAAAAACATGGAAATCTTGGATGGACGTAGAAGTTTTTGAATAACTTCACAATTTCTTGAAGAACATTATCATTAAATCATAATATTTGAATATGCACCAAATCTTGGATGTTCTCATGAAGTTCATAAATCGGATGTTAGTTTAAACTATAGATATTCCTTTGTGAGAATAATATCATACATGGATTTCATGAATTTTATTTGTGCTTAATATAATTGTATTTACGATATGATTTTGGTTAATGTACTTGATTTACTCAAAATATTAAAGAAATCATACCTGAGTGGATGTGTGGGAAGATTTGAAGGGAAGGACTGATGCAAATATACCTAAATGGATTTATTAACAGAATCTACACAACTGATGCTCATTTTTACAGCAATGTATTTTTCGACAACACTCATCTAGCTACATCTCTCTAGTTTATTCGGTCTTAGAAGATCACTAGCTCGCCTAAGCGACAATACAAGGATGTATAAGAATTTAAAACCGAACTACTTAGACTTACTTGTCATTAGTTGCTAAAAAAATGGCTCTTAGAGAATGAACTCTTGGAGCATGAACTTTTGTATTACAGTCCAAAGTACCTGTTGAATGCAGAAGAATGGGAGGTATAACAAGTGCATGTTGCTAAGCATTTCTTTAGGTATTAACAACTTCACAGTTGGACGTTTGATGGTTCCACTTTCGTCGGGCGTACTCTAGAGCAATGCTGATGGCACTATCATTGTGCCGCAGAAAGAACTCGGCAAGTAGAATTTGATGCTCCATTGGAGTCAGATCTCCTTTACAACCCTGCGCATGGACATACTCAGTTACATTGCCATTGCTCGTACAAGGAAAGACTTCGGATGCAATAGCTGAGGAACACAACAAAGAAGTATAACATCCGTACTATCAAAGCAAGCATTCAACAAGCTCAAAGAATGGAAGAAGAATAATACAATGAACATAGTGTCTTGGAGAGGGTGGTCACGGTTGCCACAAAAGTGGTATCTTTTTGTTGTTTAGGCGGTGGCGAAGCCCTTTTTATTCGTCTCTTTTACCCATCCCACCTCCATAACGGAGCTTCCACTCACCCCTCCGAAGCCTCCCCTTTCCCGGCCATCTCTTCTTCTTCTTTTTCATCACCTTCTCTCTTCTTCCCATCTTCCGACCACTCGCCAACCAACTTCTCACTTCTTCTCCGCGCGTCTCGATTCCCCCCATGCCTCCCCTGCGCCGCTTTCTTCCAGCCTTTGAGCGTTTGGAAGCTCTTCCATCTTCCCTCTAAGGTACAAAAAAAGTTTCCTACCATTTATTAGCTGCATCTTGTTCCTTCGACGTCCTGCGTGTGTGGAAAGGTTGCGTCTTTATAGAATGTTGAACAGTCCATTCTAATTCGCAAATTAGATTTTTTAACTTCAACCGGAGTGTACTTACCGTCTATTGAGTAATATTTCTTGTTCCTTCATATTTTGGCATTGCCCAATGAACTTATTCATTTGACCCCCTCAGAATCACTGGACACTTTCTGAACTAATGCAAAATGCCAGCATCAACAAGGCTACAATTTGTTGACTGGGAAGAATGTGCAGTTGGTTTTAATAAGTACTCGTATAATTTAATTTGTTGGAGATGTAGATTGGTAAAGAGAAGAGTTGATGAGAGCGATAACTTGACGCTGGACGGTATTTGTCATTCACTAATCAGAGAGGAAGACGTAATAATTAATTTAATGGCTAAAACGTAAGGTAAATTATGTGGTTTGCATGTTGGTGTGGTGCCTATGGACAAGCACATTGACAAGTGATAAATTCCTCGATACTTAAAGCATTATTATATTTACGTGATAGCTTATTTAGGAAGGAAGGATGGACTCACACGGCTTATTATAAAAGAAAATGGAAGAAAGCTTTGGAGCAACCGATAAAAATTGTTTTTTCTTTTAAGACAATCATCGGCACACTTACCCCAACTCACACATTAACACTAAAGCCCTTACGAGATATCAAATCCCCCACCTTTAATCTAATTTATAAATTTTACAGCCACTGCACAACAGGCTAAGATCTAACTTAAAAAAATGTTTGCTGGTGACCCAGAACCCTGTATAGTTATATATGCAGGGGGGCCGTTTGTACCCCAAGTTACCCTAAAATAGTATAAAAAAAAAGAAGAAAATAAAATTAATGGGCAGAATGACTAAATTCAAAATTTAACAGAAAAAAATTAATAATGAAAATATAAAAAACTCTGCGTGAACTTAAAAAGTAAAATGTTCCCCATTTTTAAAATTTTCATATCTAAGGCAGTTTTTCAAGGTGGTCATATCCAAGGTAATTTTTAATAATATATAATTTTAAACGATATAAATAAAATCACATGATACTGTACATGCACAACTAGTGACGACTAGTATGAGACAAGTTTGTTAATTGGAAAATACAAGACATCCCACTCACCGATGCCCACCTGCTTTTTTACATGTACAAATCTTGGGTTTGTTATCACAATGGCATTTGATATATCTCTCTCACCACATCGGA
>JAVDBV010048745.1:0-18287 GCA_032619315.1 Piper longum | reverse complement strand
CGGCGGCGATGATCGGAGTTTTGCTCGGCTGGAATTTCTTCCGAAAGCAAACGGCCGACAAACTTTGGGGAGGCACCGGCGACGATCCCGGCGGCGTTGATTTAGTCGTGGCACGGCGGTCACGACGGTACCTCATGTGACCGGAATAGGTTTTCCAGCGGCAAGGTGGGTCAGCGAAGCTCCGGTGATCGGAGGTGATGCCGGTGGTCAGTGACGGTGGATATCGATTTTTGGCAATGAGGGCTCTCGATTGGAGGTGACACGACTGTCGAAGGAGCACGTTGGCGACTGGAATTGGCGGAAGAAATCAGCTTGACGGCGGTGCCGAAAAACACGTGGAAAATCCATAAAAATTTAGAGAAAATGGAAGATTATAATGATGAAGGGTATTTTGGTAGTTTTACCAAATTTGACACGTGTACTCTTCAGTCGATAAATCATTGCGCGGCTGAATATAGTGTGTTGATCGATACACGCATCATGGAGTGCCCTAAAAATACTCCCAAAATCTTGTTTATTCTATAGTACGACGACTATCAATCTGGGCAATCTACGATACTAAGTGATAATCGAGTATAGAAATTAATCAAATAATTATTTCACGATTCAATCCAATTAGTCAATACAATACAAATAGGGTCGAGTCAAGTCAAAAATAGAATATGTCAAACCTTCAACTTTATAACTAAAATACCAACAGGGTTGAGTCAAGTCAAAATAGTATCAAGTCAGATAAAATATGTTAAATCGTCAACTTTATAACTAAAGCTATCATTTATATATTCAGCCTCTGTAACATAGATATACGGTCATCTCTCATAATCATGGTCCGATAGTTAATTGATTCAAACTGACTCATAATTAACCTGAACTAGGCATGGCAACATGGTTAAAATTTTAACTCGAAGCTGTTTTACAGCTATGGTATGACTAGACATGATCTTTAATATATCAGTATTGTTAGTCATTACATGGCTAATCAAAGAAAAGAATATTGAGAAGTAGCGAAATGGCTTTTACGTTATTTAAAGGCTACTACAAACGTTGGTTTAGTATTTGATAAAAACATAGCCAAATATAACAATATTGTTGGTTATGTGGATTTTGATTACGCAAATGATCCAGATAAGAGATCTTTATCTGGTTATATTTTCACTTTCTTTAATTCTATAATTAGTTGGAAAACGAGTTTACAATTTATCATTATTTTGTCAACCACTAAAGCAGAATATATTTCAGCTAAAGGAGGCATCAAAAAGCTAATTGGCTTAGAGATTTGGCTAATGATCTTAGTTTATTATATGAAGTTACTATTGTATTTTATGATAACCAAAGTGTTAGTCACTTGACCAATAACCAGATTTATCACAAAAAACCAAGAACATCGATGTGAGGCATCACTTAGTTGAAACTAGAGGTGATATTACTGTCAAGAAAATTTCTAAACTCATAATCGTGCATGTATGTTGACTAAGTGAATTCTTTTATCCGAGTTCAAGCATTGCTTGAACTTATAGTTAGTGCCCTTAGGGTCTTATTTAGGACACTAGAGCATTCTTTCAAATCTATTGAAACTTTTATCAAATTGAGTCAATGTGAAAATTTGTGAAGTCATATTATTGTACTAATTGTAACAATACTTGCAAAGTTTCTCACTATTTACTTTGAAAAAGAATTGAGGATGTCGGTAGCAAGATCTCTCGGTTTTAAGTTATGGATGGTGGCGAGTGAAGGAACAGTAATTTTGTTGTACACATTTCGACTACCGATTTAAAAATTGAACAACACGTTTATAAATTATAAATGCATTTGGACCTTCTTTCTCAACACGACTGGAAAATTTTTATAAATAACTTGACTGTTTCGGTTTATTTTAGCATAATGAAGCGACCAACCAATACAGTTTTTCTCATTTTCTGTCTCAAAAAATCTTTTGAGATATTTTTAAATATTAAGATTTCATTTCTTTTGTAAGATATTGGTTGTATGTGAGAACTTAATTAGAGTATATTTTATAAATACTCTATTCTTTGATAATCGTTCATTATACTAGATTTTTCTCTGAGCATCGCCTATGATTTTACCCTCGTTTTGGGGACTTGCATGTAAAATTCTGTCATTTTTTTATTTTCTCATTATATTTTTTTAGTATTGCCATTATAATCTATTGTCAAGAATTTCCAGTAACACTGACCCATATTAGTGGAAATTATATTTATGTGACCTATATAATTTTAACTATTAGCTGGCCTGTTAGGCGATTGGATGTGGCAGATTTGAGTATAACACTGAACTTTGAAATAATAATTTTTTAAAGTTCTTTCCTTATGACATTGTTAATTTAGTTGGATATTTGCTAGGTAATCTCACCTTGATATCTGGAATAATGGTTTTACTTGATCTCAAGTGATGCGTCCACTCGCTGAATGCAAGCCAACTCGATTTCTAGTTCTAGTGGAGCTCGAATCAAGGAACCATTTCTAGTTCTACGTAAGCTAAAACCCAGTGACTTCTAGATCTATTATCCCCACATAAGCATAAAAGCTTATTAGAAATTCAATGATTTTGTGTAAATATTAAAATTTTAATGTCTGAATTTGACAATTGAATTGTTCTAATTCAAATGAGGAATTTAATCTATAAAAGAAAAAAATATTTTTTTTCCCAAGCCAAGAAAATAGACTTTCGATGAAATTCACTGGCGAGTCTGCTGACCTTCTGTACTCATTGATGAATTAAATATTAATTCACAAGTAACATGTCTTCTCTGTGTGTTATTCACGGAATCATTAATTATTACTCCTATCCAACAAAAAAAATTATAAATATCATTTTAATCGTCTTAAGCTAGCACATTCTTCAAAAAGATGAATATTTAAATGGTAGCCAAACTAGCATCAAGACCATATTCTCTCTATTTGATGTTATCAAACATGGCAATTGCGTAGCAGAAAGAGTGGTGGTCGGCATTTTTCCCGTCTCTTTTCAAAGCTAAAAATTAAACCATATAATTTAAAAGATAGACCTTCATGAAGACAAGGACAAGACCCATTTAGATGAAATAAAAAGATCAGCAAAGTAATTTTATTTTCTAGGCATTGTTAAGAGCACTAAACACCGAATTGATGTTCTAGTGTAAGATATATTTTTCTATTCCCTACTGATATAAACTAGGATTGCTGTTCATCCAAAATATAATCTCTCCTATTGAAATAAATAGCCAGATCGGGAACCCTACGTACAGCAGATGCATCATATAACAACTTCACGTGGCATTCTTCACCTATTTTCGCCGACGCTAATAAGCTTAGAACAGCCTTTGTATACCTTTCCGTAAACTTCTCGTGTATAAAATTTTCTATTAAAAGCTAAAAATATTCTTTTGCACAATATTGGAGGTTCAGCCATCATGTAATGCACTGATTATTGAAAACTTTTATTGCGAATCACTTCACATGTATGATCATTTCGAATCATCATTTGGATCAGTCAAGCGACAGCGCATAAACTACTGCTGTTCTACATGGTGCATAGACCATGAATGAGGACGGTCGATTGTCATGCCAAACATCCTGCACAGCAGAACAATGGAAATAAATTAATTTCTTCATCCAGTTCAAAGAGCAGACTAACATAAATAAAATAAATGTTAATAGTATCGACTCATAACAGCATAAGCTCTGAGTAGAAAGCAGTGGTGAACAACGTTAAGAAAATATATGCAAATATATCATCACGAGGAACTGAGTTTGTTAATACTAATGTGCTCTATAGTGAACTATGAGCATCAAGTTATCATTGAAGGGTAAAGGTATCTTACTGAAGTGAAGTACTCAGCATTGTGATCAAGCCTGTTGTAGCCACCAAAAGGTGAATCATCCGAGTCCAAAACCACCTGCGAACCAGGCACCCGTTAGAAAGCAGCAAATATAGAGCACAAATAATGATTGCTTCCATTCCTGCATATTTCATACGTTCTATGTGATTACAAATAAAAGTGTTTTTGATGGCCGGATATCATTCCTGATGTCAAAATTCCTTTGTCTGGACTTGAGACCATCAATGCATTTGCGTAGAATGGCTAGACTACCTTATGAAATTAAAAAGCAATTTGGAATTCCCAATTTTTAACCTTGAAAACAAATTATTCATCCATATTTTGATTCTATATCTTGAATAACAAAATGGTGAAGTTCTAACCATTTCCCTGTATTTTGGACAGGAAGAGACTATACCTTGTACTTCCCAGGTTTCAAACAACCAATTCGATAATCTGTATAGCTATTTGTCCAGTGGAAGTTGAACACGAATATTAAATCTCCACGTTCAAAAACAACCATTCGGTCCCCTTCATCTTTTCTAGATATGTATTGATGCTCAGAGACCATGAACTGCAAGTTCACCCACAACTTAAATATTACTATTGCTAATTATGCATAAGAAAATATCAAAATAACACAATAAACATATCTACTGCATCTGCCCCCCTTTCCTCCTTGTGAGGCAAGAATTATATATGACTTATCAAAACAAGTAAAAAGAAAAGAAAAAGAAATTAAAAAACTGCATTCAAACACCAAGATTATATGCCTTTCTTTCTCTCTCACTGCAGTTTTTGATATATAGAAAGATTGCTCATGGTTAATGAAAGACCAAGTTCATATGAACAAATAATATATCCTAGCATACTTTCAATATTTTTAACCATAGGAAAAATAAGTCTTGTCCAGCACTTATTAATATTAACAATAACCTACATTGTATGCTTCCTCTAGATGCTGCATTGCCTGATCAAATTCTTGCATCCCATGATATCGCAAATAATCTGCATCACCCTGAGATCAAAGAACAAAGGAATCCATTTCAAAGTATGTGAGTCAATTATTTAAATCACATTATCTTAAAAAGCTTAGCATGGAAAACAAATATTTGCCGAGTCTAATATAAGGTAGTTGGGTTCACATTGAATACAAATTTGCAAACTAATCAATCTACAGATTTGCATTATTCAAATACCAGTCTTACCAGATCAAATCTTCGCCTGCATTTGTCATAACTGTAATTATTTCCAGGGAGTGTTGTCCCATTGGGAAGACATTGGTAGCCTCTAGGAAAATCGATCCACTCTGAAGGGAAGGATAAATAGTAAATTACAACCACAAGTCTGAGAAATTCAAATGAAACAAAACCTGTGGACTTACCCGGATGCCCAAATTCATTTCCCATGAAATTAAGATAGCCTTCTCCTCCTAATCCCATGGTGATCAGCCTTATCATTTTATGAAGAGCTATACCTCTGTCTATCCGAGGAGTAGATGGTCTGTCAAATGCCATAAAATCATACATATCCTGCATATAAAGAAAAGCTCATGTTAACGAAACTAAGAACACGATTTTTGTTCATGCTTGAAATATTAGTTCTTAAAATTTGCAGCATACAGAATAATCTCAGAAAATACATGTAAATTTTGTCTAAAACATCCAGAAGGCAATAACCAAATTAAAAAAAAAAAAATTAAGGCGACACAACATTTTTAACCCTTCAAAGGGGTTGATATCAACCAAAGTTCACTATTCTAAAATTTGTCCATCATAATTTACATCATGCCATCGAAGTTTTTTGTTTGGGATCAGGCTGTTAGTTCGTATGGGTTATTGATTTCAAATCTATGCTTTATACTAAAACATAAACTACTAATGAAAATACTATAAATTCAAATATAAAGAAAATATTCCAAAGAATACTTTGTCCATCAACCAAAATGCAATTGTTTTATCCCCAACAAGTGCTTGATCATGACTTTCAGCATATGCAACACACTTTTCTCCCCATCGTCTATTTGTAAGTGTGTGAACAATATCGCCCATATTCCATTCTTCATCACTTTTTCTGCAACAGTAGAAATAAACAAACACTTTTGTTATTTCCAAGAGCACTATTAAAAAACAAAAAAGTAACAATCACAATAAGATTTCCTAACACCCAAGAAATTCAGTCAATTGATAATATCATGATTGAACAGATAATTGACACATTCACAAATAAAAATTACAAACATAATGGCGTACACAGTTTTTTACTTCTGTGAAGTTCGAAAAATGAATCATGGAAATATTTAAAAAAAAAAAAAGAAAAAAAAATGGACAGAATAACTTAAATTAAGACTGAACTAAACGATAAACAAAGGCAAATCCGCTGAAGTACTACAAAGAAGAATGAAATGAATTGTATTCTATATATGGAAAATATTGTATATGTATACATAGGAAGTTAAGTGCCCCCTCCTTATTTTTTCTGTATGGATCTAAATCCCCCGTTTTTATCCATAGTTGAAAGTTCCTACAACATAAAAAATCCATTATCCGACGTTTGTAGAAAAGGGGAGGAACTTATCAAGCATTTGGCACTAATATTTTTTTCAGGGTCCATCAAAGGAAAATTTTCATCTCTTAAATTACACACAAAAGCGCACATACGATAATAAAAAGAATATTTTTTTCAGAGTCCATTACAGAAAAAATTTCATCTCTTAAATTACATGCAAAAGCGCACATACAATAATAGAAAGAAAGAACATAAACAAACACAAGAAGAATGATACAACATAAATATCAAGACTCAAGAGAACCAAGCATGTAACTAGAAGACACAAACTCGTGTTACTCTATCCACCAAAATCAATTATTTCAGCATCATATAAGGTAAAAAGGTCATTGGCAGCAATGATAACAGTGCAAAGCAGCTGCTTGGACAACTACATGAATAAGATTGGCAGCAATACAAGCAGATGCGAAGTTGTAGAAATGTAAGGGAACAACAATGTAAACTATGACAAGTGATGTTCATACAAAGACAATGAAGCATGATTGAAGAGAAGGGGAACAGCAGAGATATTGATGAATAGATGTTGTTCTGTGGTGCATATGACAAATCGATATAGCAAAACAGCAGCGCAATGATTAAAGGAAGACCACTGAAGTTTTAGGAGAATGATAATGTCTGGCAATGATTCATAAACATACTTAAGAAGTTCAATCCACTTATCAGGCACAGCCATGTGAAGGCGGTAATCAAATCCTACACCACCTTGCTCTGTTGGCACACAGAAAGTGGGCATCCCACTAACCTATAATAGAACAGGTAATCAGTTCAGTTCCACATTAAAAAAACAACCAAGCAACTCAATACATCAGTTTTGTTAACATTAAGGTACTTAAATGTGTGAGATCTTGGTTATGGGAGCCCTAGGATCTCTCCAAGACAAGATCAGAACTTTCACATTTTCTTGATCTTTTAATTTTATTCAGAAAATCTCAAAGAGGTTGGAAAATCTAGAAAGAAGCTTAGATAGATCTAGAATCAGAAATGCTTAATTGATGATTTCAAAATCAGAAAATAAAACCCTTGGTCAACATGAAACGTGTACTAGGACATGTAGGAATGTAACAGTTTCTAAAACAACTAAAACTAAAAAGATAATCTGTGATGAGAAGTGTTAAGCTCAGGCACTGTCTAGGATGTTTTAAAAAAGGCATAAAATACTTTTAAACTTTTAGTTAAGCCCAAAAAGTTGATCCTCTGGCAATGATTGATTACAAAACAGATAGCTGTTATGATATGCAAATATTCAGAATGGCCTGAATCTTTCAGTAATTAAAGGAACAATAATAAAATGATCCTTCAGTAATTTATTGTATGACCCTCCTCCAAGAAGTAAATTTACCACTAGTACGAAAAATTATTTGACCAAGGCAACAAAGAGAGGAGGCTTCCACAAAAACTTAGGGTTTAATCAAAATCTAAAAGCAACAGTCTTGTAGCGTTGGTGTGTGCAGTTGACAAACTTTGTCAGTCGTTTAAATCACACAAACCACATTTAAGACAAATGCTAACAATCAGTAGCAATCACCGGATGCTAAAAATAATTCCTAAGCTGTTGTCAAAAAGAATTGACCGCCATAACCTAAAACTACATGAGATGAAAAGTATCTACAGCATTCATAATTATTTCAGAATAATATTTGGGATGAATGTCAATTATATATCTCTAACTTTATGTTTGGCTTGAAGAGTGTGAATAAAAGAGTATTGACTTATAACAACAGAATCAACAAGATAAATACTTACATCTTCACCTATGGAAACAGCCTCAGGAAAAAGCCCACGGATGACATCATTAACCAACATCAAATACACTACAGCATCCACATCAGTGGCAAGGCCAAAATACTCATGGTAGTTTCCAGTGAAAGCAGTCTGCCAGTAAAAAGAATAAGTGAATATTAGTAGCCATTAAACAACTCGGGACATCTTTCCAACAAAACTAAAATATGGTAACGGGCAACATTAAATTTTCAATGCTATTTTGATTACAAAGAAACACGAAATTTGCAAAAAGTGAAGGAAGTAATCAGCAAGCAGTAACTTCTTCTAAGAAAAGGGTAAAATAATAAATCCTTCCAAAATATGAAGCAGGCAAGACACTTTCTATTGAAAAGTAGCTAGGATATAATAGTAAACACGGTCACCCTCCTGTTCCGATGTTGCAATAAGACTTAAAGCTTACATAAAAAAGAGATGGACAGGCCAATTACCTGTAAACCGTGGTGAGTGTACATCATTGAAGTGACTCCATCAAACCTAAACCCATCAAACTTGTACTCTTGTAGCCACCATCTTGCATTGGAAAGGAGAAACCTTAAAACCTACAAAAATTATTGAAGCAAACACCCAGTCAAGGGACACCCAAACTTAGAAGAATGCAACTAAGGAATAGAAAGTTTCTTAACACCAAAAGTTGTTGCATACTTCCCAATTCCCATAGTTGAAAAGTCGAGAATCCCACATCCAATGATGACCTTGTGGGCCAGAGTGGAAGTAGTGACTATCTGTCCCATCAAACATATTTAATCCATCCAGAACATTGTTTGAGGCATGGCTGGAAGAGAAAAAGAACTTTATGGAATAAATTTACTGTTATTCCAAATGAATACATCTGGAGGGTGTGAAAAAACATCAACAAAGACATCATTATATATATATATATATGGCAATGCTGCTATTGTTTAATGATCATGTAAGGCAGCTCCAACGAAATAATGGGAGCTTTGGCAACCACCTGTGCACAATATCCATCAAAACAAGTAAACCCAGCTCATGAGCTCTGTCAATTAAAGATTTAAGTTCATCCGGAGTTCCAAAGCGGCTACTTGGTGCAAAAAAGTTCGTAACATGGTACCTGCTCGCCAGAAAAAAGAGAAATCAACACGCTTTCTTATTCAAGAATGTGCAGAACAGAATACACTTTAAAAAATATGCAGATGAATAGAAATCTCAGCAACTGACACCCAAAAGTGACCAGAGAAAGAAGATTAGTTAGCATGCTCCATTTTGGGTTTAAAGACAACTAATGTACACAAGAAGAGAAACAAAAGAACGAAGAAAGTAAGAGAGTTAACATTAAACACTTACATATACATATTTAAGAGTGTAGAAAAACAATCCAACTTTACACTATATGCCATGAAAAAATCTCTGAATATATGCCTAAATCTTCAAAGTTGTATATGAATGTTTAAATATCAATCAAATATTGTCGCCTAGAAAAAAAGTATAGGATTCTCTATTGAGCTAATATTATTCAGAAAGAAACCTCCACAGCAAAGCCATTGATACAAAAGAAAAATATTGCCCATGAGATCTTATGATTCGAGTAGACTCTAGATAGCATTGCAGTCCATAATTAAACCGTTAATACCCAAAACTGCCATAATATGAGTGTTCTTGGATTGCCATAATCTGGACAGTATTGTATCCCAATCTTTTGATTCGAGGAAGCACGTCATCTCTGAAGTTGACGTATGTGTTAATCTTTGGCTCCTGCAATTCAGAGAAACTTCACACATTGCAATTAACTATTAACTATAGTAGTTAAGAGAATACATCATCCACCAAATAAGGCTCAAAATGAAATTAGCATCATGAATGTGAAACAAGACAACAGAACAAGAGATCAAAGAGTTCTGGTACATCAAAGAACCCTACAAGATGACCGCTATGGAAACAAATCATAAATTGCAATTATACTTTAATTATTTGGGTAATGCTTAAAATTATGTGGTAATATATTGTTATTTACATGAGTAATCATGATGCAAAATTTTTGTAGGTAAAATTTTTTTTATTTGTTTTGGCCTCCAGAGGCTTGGTCTGCTTGTCATTTCCCCTTGTTGGTTTTCTTAACGAATTTAATTTATTCAAAAATTATGATGCAAAAACTTAAATTTATCAATGATTATAACTTATTTTTCCATATTTTTCAAATACAAACAGAAAATTAGCTTTCCCATGATCTTAAAAGCTTATCCAGAACATTGAAAGATGTAATGTTGGACCACCCTCTATTATTGATAAAGATTATTGCTTATGCTTTTCAATATACTTCAAACATGCTTTTGAAATGACATTTTCAATAAATGTTTCTTCTTCCTCCTCTGCCTTTATTTTCAATAAATGTTTCTTCCTCCTCCTCTGCCTTTACATCTCTAATAAACAAAATTGGCAACATAACATAAAAAAACTTACTTTGCTGCTCATTCCCACGTGTGATTCATATATCCGAAGAGATTTGGGACGTTTTGGTTGAGGATGTTGGAAAACATACTTTTCCTGTTATATATATGCAACTAGTGTTAAAATGTGAAACAAGTCAAACACAATAGTTCATTTGAATAAATAGCAAAGAAAATAACAAGTACTAATCTAAGTCACAGATGCTGAAGACAGTAACTTGCAAACCTTTTCTGGAGGATCATAGTATATTCCATTAAATGTAATTTCATCTGGAGCTTGTACTGAAAACTTTATCCATGCAGGAATTGAATCTTTAATACCAGATGGAGTATCCATGCGAATCTGCGTATGCAATAGAACACAATTTTGCCACCTGAAGTAAATCTCTTAATGGTTAAATTAATTAGAAAGTACCAGAGTCCATGATAACAGTATAAGCATATGTATTTACAGTTTTTTTCAAAATAGTATTTTAACATAAGGAATGAGTCATGAGTGTTACCTTCACTCTGGAGCCATGAGGAATGGCAGGTGAACCATCAGCATTATTTGGCAAAAAAACCTCCCACACACCAAAGTCATTCTGGTCATAAACCAAAAGATTTAAACTAACCATCCATTATATGGTTAACGCAAGCATATCCATTATTACCCTTATCATGGTATCGGCACTTGGGTTCCAGTTATTAAAGTCTCCTATCAAAGATGCAGACTGAGAACAGAAATAGAAAACAGTAATGCTTCAACTTACAGAAGTGATGATGTGAATAAAAAACTATAGAAGTTGAACTCACTCCTTAAAAAAGAAAACAAACCTTTGCTCCTGGTGCCCATTCGCGGTATGTAATGCCAGTTTCACTAAAAAAAGTAGTAGAAAAGTTACGACTTTCTGAGTGATAGCAAAATCTAAAATGCTATACCCAAAACAAATCGGAGAAAGGATGATGTATAAATAAAAAATAAAATATAACAGCAGACCTATAACTAGTTGTAAACATGACAAATTATGAGTTTAAACAATGAGGCAATAAAAGATGGCAGCTTCTCCATACAGTAGAACTGACCAAATTCAATATCCTCATTGAGTTTTATGTTGTTGACAAACAAGTTTAACATCCATTTGTCACAAAATTTTACAGTGCTGCAAACTTTTGGACTTGACAAGATCAGTAAGGAGACACATTAATGCACACAGCCACACACAAAAGAGAAAGGAAAATTGATTCAGGCGTGCAAAATATAAACTAGTACGAAATTGAAAATTACCAGTTTGGCAATATGAACAGAACATAAGAGGGATCAATATCAATGGTATGGGAATAGGCCAAATGCAACCTTTGTTAGCTTGGGACCTTTGTACCGAGGACACTATGTGCTTCTTAGTTAATGATTTTCTTTTAAGTTGCATGATGTTGTTAGTATTCAAACTAAGAGTTGTGTTTGAGTTAATATTTTACATTATAAATTATGGTTTGTTTTACTAGATTATGAGTTTGCTTGGATAGATTGAAGAGAAGGTTATAAACACCTGATCAATGGTCTCTAATAGCTAGTTTACTATTAAAAAATTCAGTTCATGTATATGGTAACATCATGCCAAGACTATTTTAGGTTTAACAGAATAAGTAATGTCCCTTTAAGGTGCCAATCCTGATTCACATGCCAGTGTACTGCTTCCATCTCCACTCTGTTTGCTTTCATCACTTGATGGAGCTTATTCCATTCATTATGAAGCACACAGTTTTTCCATATTGAAAAGGCTATAATTGCTACTGCTAAAAATCATGAGAAGGGTGGAAATATATATGTCATGACGAGATGGGAAAAATACAGCAAGTAGTAATGCATGTGATAATGCAACTGACGACTTCCTCTCTCTTATACTATCAAGTTAATGATAACGAATGATTTAATGCTAAATA
This sequence comes from Piper longum, assembly GCA_032619315.1. Taxonomy (NCBI): domain Eukaryota; kingdom Viridiplantae; phylum Streptophyta; class Magnoliopsida; order Piperales; family Piperaceae; genus Piper; species Piper longum. Next base: position 5,792 of record JAVDBV010048745.1, on the reverse strand, counting down.
TTAAAAGCATACAATCTTAATGTTATACAATACTTGAAAGTGATTGGACAAGAAAGAGATAATATCCAATGAAATCAAATCATATCTTGCCCCTCCCTTTAACAATTACCATCCTCTTCACCAAATCTATGTAAGGAATGGATCTTGTACAACAAATTTATCATTTCTCACACTCATAATGACAAGAAAAAACCCATACAAAGAAGAAGAATACCTGCGGATGAAACCCAACTTTTCATACCCACGTGAGAAAGCATCCAGTCCACCTTCAGATATATCGATGAGATGTCTCAAGTGCTTGTATTTGCTAAATCTGGTAACAAAGTATCATGATATAGTGTCATTCTAATAGGCTTCACATGATCCAAAAGAAAAAAATAAAGACAAACAAGCACATAATTTGTCATACTCAGCAGCTGCAGTAGAAACGAGAACTAGAAACAGCCAACTATAAATTTCTACTGGTAACAGAAAAAACTAAAAATGGAATAGTCGAAAACAAATTTCTTATTTCTACAGTAAGAAAGCTAGGTAATGACAAGAACCAAATAGCTTGACTAGAATAGATCAACTTACTAGCAAGATAACATGAAGCTGTTACCCAGATTCATTGAAGGTAAAAAGTAACATTTGGTTGACATGATTAATATATAATCTCACACGACTACAATCACAGGCAATAAAATTTTTGTAGATAAAATAAATCACTTAGACAAGCAAAAATGGAGATATATATGCTATTCATGAACCCTACGCTAGAGGATATTCATGTAAGCAAATTCAGTCCATTCTTACACATGTTTGGTTATGTTGTTCATTTCAAATAGAATATATTAAATCAAAATTCAGTCACAGCCACATCATGCGAATTTAGAAATTTTGTACTGCTTTCAAATTGGATAAGTTGACAAAAAAATTATAGATACTAGAAAACTCCCACCAATATATTATTCAAACACAAAAGACTTCAATTTTATTGCTTACATTGAATTAGCTACATTACTAGTTTTCCAATAGGTGACAACTTCATAGTCAAAGAAAAATTACTTATGATCAAGATGCGTTCGATAATTTTTCAAAAGTGGATCCATTTCAAATATCATTTGTCCAGTTCCAGCTGGAGGAATAGTTCTTGGTAAAACTTCTTTCAGGCCTGCACTTTCCAAGGCTTCATTTGGCACTGAACTTAACTCGCCATCAATGCTAAGCACATCAATATTCTCCCCAGAAGAATTAGATTCCTTCCTGCCAACATCATTGCCTTCTTCTACAGGTACACCCACTTCTTCTACCTAATGACATTTTGCAAACATTCAAGATTGACAAACATTGAAGCAAGCTTTGGCAGAATACACATTCTATTGGCAGTTTGCAATTGCCAAGGTACAAAAGCATATAAAATCGCAAACAGAGAAATCTGACTTCAAAGAACAAAAAAAGAATAGAACTTAGTTGTCATGATTGAAGCATCATCTCAAACCCATAAAGTTAACACTAACTGCTACCATCAGTTTAGGATGAATGTAGGAAAATGCAGATTAGAAAATTCGATGCCCTTTTTTGTAAGCTTAAAATGAGAGAGAATAATAGAAAGCAGAAACCAAGTTCCAGTTGATTTTCACAATATAGTTTTATACTTATGAGAAACAAAAGCAAATAAGAAAACAGAATTCCAGTTGGTTTTTATTCAATGTAGATCGTGCAATATGTAACAGGTAGACGGAGCAGAATGCAAACGGTGGATAATTTATTACTAACAATCAAATCTCTGGGTGGGGAAAATTTATTATTTTTCCCACTAGAACTCGGCACTTTATCTTCTGAGTCAAGTGTAGCCGATTTTGAATCTGCGCCATAATGTGGCTTTTCAGCAAAGATCTTCCCTGCAAAACAAACAGGATGTAAAAATTTAAAAAGCGCCGAGCAAGAGGAAATGAATACGAGAAAGAACAAACATGAGCAATAGCAAAATATGCTTCCTTTTTCTCGTCATTCGGATGAATATACTCTGTTAGTGTAAACCCATTAAATTTCAAAAGATCCCAAATATACATTTTTACAGAACCAATGAACTCTTATTCCAAGCGACTTGATTGTACTCTAAAAAGATAAAAAAAATGGCGTTTACATTGGCATATTCATTCCTTAAGTGCCTAACTAAAGAAACGTTATGGTAAAGCAGGGGCAAAGAATTATACGTCTATGATGATTACATCCTTCTCTAAGACAAAAATGCTCTGTACCCCCTCCAAACAAAGGACGACAAAAATGCTATCTGATCAATCAAACTTTTCTACGCTTCAAGATACTTCATTGGATCAATCAAAATTTCCTCTCCATCAGTATACAACCCAAATTCATAACATAAACACCCACAATCTACCAATCACTTACACACACACAAAAAATCTTCAATGCTTCATGATACTTCATCAAATCAATCAAAATTTCCTCTCCGTCATCATACACACCAAGAGTTTACCAGCAACTCACGACAACAAATATTCAATGCATTGTGATACTTCATTAAATCAATCGAAATTTCCTCTATCATCAAACACCTCAAATTCATAACATATACACGCACAACATATTTTCATTGGATCAATCATATTACTTTCCCCCTCCACGATCATACACCTTATATTCATAACATATACTAATAACAACCTATGCGATCCCGCACAACAAATTCTTCTTATGAGACCAATGAACAAGTTATCCAAGCCATACCATACACTTGAAGTTGATAACAACACACACATGACCAATCCAGAGATCACCACATAACACCACATTTGAGAACGCATTAGAACGCTTATTCGTGACCCTGACACTAGTCCAGTATTAGCCGCGAAAACGGAGAGTAAACGATATATAACATCGTATATATATAATATTATACAGGTTGAATAGCGTTTCTTGGAGAAGAAACAGTTGTTGCGATGGAGACCGCCGAGTCGCGGCCGGCCGGAAGGGGCGCCGGCGGCGGCGGGAGGAGAGTAGGGGAGTCGCATGCCGGCGATCGCGATCAACGACATGGATGTCCTTACTTTGCCTACTTACTGCTACTCCAGGGCAGAGAAGGGAGGAGAGAGGTCCGCCAGATCTCCTCAGGTGAATGGTGGTGATAAGGATTGCATGGGAGGTGTGTGGGGTCCACATCTTTATGGAAGTAGTCTCGTCGGGTCGCGGGGTTTGGCACCGAAGTGGAGGTTCACGGTGATAAGGATTGCATGGGGAGGAGTGCGGGTCCCACATACTTACTGTTTATGGATGAAATCTCGTCGGGTAGCGGGGCTCGGCATCGAAGTGGGGGAAGGAGCCATCTGCCGTGTAATGGACTCATCGGTCATCAACACCTCACTGGGGCCCACCCAGTCTTATCTGACGCGACTCCCGTTTGTCATCGTTTGCTCGTCACCTTTTGTCCACAGAGCAGCCAAAAGTATCAAATATTTCTGGCCGTCGTCTTTTGTTTTCGATAAAAAAAATGCTTTTATTCCGTTTTAAAGAATTTACAATAAAAAAAAGTTATGTCAAAGAATTATTCACAGCTTCATGTGGAAAACAGGTGGCAGAGATTACGAATGAAAGGGCAGGGAGAAGAATTGAGAAAATTTTTATGAAATCACAAATAAAAAGTATCTATTGTAAGGGTCTTAGAATTAATATTTGATTATAAGAACCAACGAGCAAATGTAAAATCTGGACTTTGGCCGAATGGGTTTTTGTGCGATAGTTTTGACCCAGATCGCTAGTTTGTCTAACCTTTTTTGCTGTGATCTTATTTATGGTATAATGTTTAAGCCAAAGCCTAACCTCATCCGGTATTCAACTAACCAGCTAGACAATGTCGCCGCCGTTTTTATTTTTAGTTTTCACTCATTCTGAGTATAGTTAGGTTGAGATTGGGTCCCTCGTAAGTCTAGGGTATTTTTCATGTACTTGAACCCTTTTCATATGATCCTAACCCCTATAAGACCCATAGTATAGTTCTCGAGGTAGCCTTGAGCACCTTAAGGTGAAAACAATGAGCATGCAAAACCTATGCCAAGTGCAAGGACACCTTTACATTGCCCTTGCACCAACCCAATTAGGGTTATGGTTTTGGGTAAGGGCGCAAAGGCACTCTCCCCCATTCGGCCGGTGCAAAAGTTGCCCTTGCGCCTAGAGGTTTGACCCAAATTTGCATGTGATTCAATTCAATAGGTCACCTGCCTAGTTTTTCGACTTTTCTTAGCCTGGCTTGTAGAGGCCAAATGCAATGGCGTTGGGAGACTGCCCTTACACTAGGACCTTTTCCCTTCTCTATAAACTTCCCCCTTATCCATCATTTTTACCTTTTCTCCTCATTGCTTCACCCTTCTCCTTCCTAGTCTACTTCCTCAGTTCCTTCCCAGCCATCATAGGCCCTTCTTAGCCCTCTCCAAACCTAGACAAAGCCCTAAGAGTTGAAGATCTTGTGGTGGAATGCCCCAAGACTCCTATCCTCTTGTGAGGTAAAGGTGTAAAACCCACGATTCGAGTTAGGCTTTTATATTTAGAACCGGTCGGTTCGACCGTTATTTTCGAGTCGAGTATGTTTCAGAACACATGTATTGAGCCGATGCCAGTAGCGTGTATGAGCTACAAGGGGTCATGTGTACTAAAGTATATGACGATAACGTCATGAATACAGCAAAAAAGAATGAGTTATCAGAATATATGAGAGTATGCAGTCCAGTTTTTTTTATTATGCAGTTTGATCGTAGAATTATTTTTAGGCCGTTTACCACGTTAGGACGCGTTACGGGCAACTTGGATAGGTTGATAGTTATAGAGCATGCCATTTTGAGATTTTGATGTTTAATTTATTTTCTAGGATTTTTCCCAGTTTTTTTTGGATTTGTTTTAGAATTTATTTCCAGTAAATAATTATTTTGACTCGAGACTGAGTCGGTCAAGTATTATTTACAAGAATGCCACCCAACTAGTTTTTCTTTCTTTCCCCATCGTTTTCCCCTTTTCAAACCCTAGCGCCGCCACCATGTCGTGCCGTCGCCGCCGCTGTCGGTGCCGCCCCGCCTCCGACTGGCGTCGCTCCGCCCCACCACGCCGTCGCCATGCCGCCTCGACCAGCCCTGGGCCTCATCCTGCCGCCGCGACACCGGAAACGCCGCGGCTAGCTTCGCACCCGCGCCGTGATCGCGTCGCCAATTCCGGTGCCGCCGACCGCCGCCGTCGCCGTCCAGTGGTCGGCTTGGCATCCACGAACCCCCATCGACCTTCCCCGACCAGAGCGCCGCCGTCATCGGTCGGATTTAGCCACCCTTGCGACCGCCCCTGTTTTGAGGAATTTTTGGCAAGCCGCCACCTCTGCCAGCCACGCCGACACCGCAGATGTGTGGGGCTCGTCGAGACGGTTCCAATGGTACCCTATACGACCCCTATCCAGCCAATAGACGCCGCCGGCGACTCTTGTCAGAAAACCGCCGGAAAGTCGCCGAAAAACCGCTGAACCCGCCGGAAAACCACCGGAACTCGCCGGAAAATCGGAATTGGTAGAATTCGCTGGAATTCACCGGATCATCTGCGGAGTTCACCTGGTCGAACCCGATCGAGCTTCAAACGCCATGGAGCGCCGAATTCGAGGTTCGAGACGCACGCACGACGGAACCATAGCCGTCGTCGATTGCCGACGACGCGAGGTATAATTACCTCTTATCATAATTTGATTAATTGTGATTGATGATTGTTAGAAAGCATGATATGATTGATTGATTAATGTTGATGTAATTAAACACTAATTA
>JAVDBV010048744.1:0-17365 GCA_032619315.1 Piper longum | reverse complement strand
CCAGTGCCCTCGACCTCCTCCCTTGTTTCTTCCCCTATCGTACAATCGCCATCACCCACCCTTTGTTTTGCCTCGTCACCTGATAATTCTGTAAAAAGAGTTATTAATCTTTGTATTTCATGTTGAATTTTGTCATATTTCAAGTTATTTTTACTTAAGTTTTATTAGTTTAAGAGTCTATTATTTATTATTAATAATGCGGGAAATTATTGTGATTTTGGTGTAAAGAGTGCTAATTAATGTTGTTCTATCATGGTACATGAGTTAAAAGACGATCCGGAATAAATTTGGGGCGAAATTAAGCGAAAAAGTAAATTTCGGAAGGGCAGTTACTGTAGTGACAGATAATTCTCAAGATTTTGGTGGACCCCACTTGAAATATTTGGGTGGATCTTTTATAAAGTTAATTAGGGTTTTATCTAAAGAGAACGACAACTCTTAACGGCTGAGAGATGACACAAAAGAGAGAAGGAAGACGAAGAAATTGGATTAGAAGAAAAAGATGCTTTTTCAAAAAGAGTTTTCTTTATTCTGATTTATTTTTCTTTGTAATTAATGATGTCTTTCTTATCACATATGAATTTTTTGAGCTTATTTGAATATTTTATGGAGTAAATTCTTTTCTAAGATTTTCAATGAAACTTAGTGAATGGATTAATAAAAATTATTAATTTTTATTTATGTGATTATATTTTTGGATCATATATTCTATTTTATTCGTTAATGCTATCATTAGGCTGACCACCTATTGATTGATTTAGAGATTTAATCTTATCTAGAGATAGAAAGATTATATTTATCATTGAATAAAATAGCTTTTGTTCAACTATTTTAGGTGATTTACATATAAGATAGAGATATACTTATATGTCTTGGGTAATTATTAAGGGCAGAACTTAAAGTTTTATTTTGCATACGCAATTTCATAGAGATATAGAAATTGGGTGCGAATGATAAGTTTATAGTGAATCTAAGAGATGTCATAAATAATTAATTCCCGTGGTTAATGGTTCGAATGTGCAATTCATTGGTAAAAGTTATAATTTTAATAAAATAGAGCACTAAATGAAATTGAAAATCCTAGGTTTGTCGTCTTAAAGTCAAATTTATCATTTAAATATTGCATGTTACATTAATTTAGTCGTAATTCATAATTAAACCACGCTTGCGTTATAATTTTCACATCACCACCCCACCACCGACTGACTGCCAGTACTGTCACCACCTTGCCACTGCCTCCCTTCCTTCCCCCTCTCCCTACCATTTTCTTCCCATTTTCCTTCCTGGTCATTTATTGCCGCCCACCTTGTATGCATCGCCGCTGGCCACCAACTCAGCAACCAACCTTTGGTGACCATCCTTAGCCTCTTCCCCCCTCCTTCCCAACTCTTCCTCAAGCCTGGACGGCACGTGCATGGTGACCTCGGGTGACCCAAGGCCGCCGCTTGCATGTGTAGCCACCTCCGCCTCCATTTCCCTAGCTGAGTCTCTCATGGTGACGGTCGGAAACTTGCCCACGTCCATGGCAATTGTGGCTGTTGGATAGAATCTAATAGCTAGAAAAAAATTGCAACACAGCCAAGATGGCTTTGGTGTAGCACCCAATACCTGTCCTAGCAAATTGAATATGTATATAATATTATTTTGTAAAATCTATTAAAAAATTAAATTGAATATGTAACTTATATAAGTTGTACGAGGCATAATTCATATAAAAATTTCCCATATATTAAACATGACTTTATAAATGATAAATGAATGGAATGACAAATCTTTTTGGGCCTCTAATCTTTTTGGGATCACAATGTTGGCCAAATTGAATGCCATTGGCCAAGTTCCTCAACATTCCAAATTGTCTCATGCATGCCCGCTTAAAATATCATAAAAATTTCCATATTTTTTACGTCTATGAAGTATGAATTGAGACAGTGGGAAGAAACCGGCCTTACTTGTCGACAGCTAACAAATAGCAGTTAATCAACTTTCAAGAAGACTAAATCAACTTATATTCGAACAAGTTAAAATGACTCGAGCTGTTTGCAGAAACATTCAACTCGTTTGGTCTTCTTTCTTCAATCAAAGGACAAGACTATCTTTCACATGTTTCAGTTAAGCAGTTCCGTTGAATTAACTTGGTTGATAGATGGCTGCAAGACAAGAAGGGGCCGACCCAAAAAGTCTTTGGGCACAAACATGGTAAAGATTAGAATACTCATCCCCCCCAATTGTTGGTATAATTTCTCTTTTCCTTTTTGAGGAAGAAACCTTAAACAAACCATATTAGCGTCTATACACTTATTTTAAGCACAATATTAACAAATAGACGCGTTGAAAAAAAAAACATTAACAAAGAGACGTGGTTAATGAGCATAGAATCGTATGCGATTTTCAATGCGTGTCCTTGTCTTCACCAAGACACGAAAACCAAGCAACAAAGCTATTATGGAGCAATCCACCACCAAGTCGTCTATCTTTACCCACTGCAAGGAATAGAAAGATCTAACTTACGAGGGTGATCAACAGCAAAATTATTATGTATGTATGTTTTACCATTATCAATTAAAGACGTCATGAATACTATATACAAGAGTATAGTATAAGCCTCCACACAACTAGCAAGTATAAATATGGTTTAATTTTATCACCCTTGGGGTACACAAGCTCACCTAATTAAGTTCTACCAAGTTCAATTGAGAGCTGCCAGCCTTTAGCAAATTAAGATGAATTCCAAGATTGTTCTTGGTCTCGCTCTTCTCATGGCTGCTCTTGTCCTGTCCTCAGAGGTTGCAGCAAGAGAGCTGTCTGAAACCACGGTGGACGTGAAGTCAGGTATTTGTTTTTCATATTGGTCATCAACTGTTTAAAATCTCTCGTACACTTATGTTGAAGCTAGCTCCATAGTTTCAATATCATGAAAATGGCCTTGAATTCGTATGTGCAGGCGAGAGCTCATATGAGACGGAAGGTCACCATGAAGGTGGATGGGGAGGCCATCACGAGCACGATGGCCATGGAGGTGGATGGGATGGTCATCATGGCGGTGGATGGGGTGGCCATCATGATGGTCATCATGGAGGTGGATGGGGTGGTGGCCATGGTGGCCATGGCGATAACAATTAGTGCTGCAGCAAAGCTGATAAGCAAGCCGTTGCAGCAACGTTGGCCAGACCATGAAATCAATAAAGGAAGGCTTGTTAATGTGATGAACTATCTGCATCTTGGATAGGGTCGATGTTGTGATCTTTCCTCGTACCAGATTGTCTACGACATATATGTCTGATGTATCCTTATGTTTTCAGTGTAACTAGAATGTGTGATAGCAGCAATTATTGCTGCTTCATACATGGGGAATAAATAAAAGGTGATAAAATTGTGTTGTGTTTACTTAAGGTGTGACCTGTGATTTATGTATTTACTGTCATGATAATTTGAAAGCCAGTTTTTTATGAGCTGGTTCTTATTAGAATGGGGAACTAGCTTCTTCAAAGAAGATCAGTTCCAAATTAACCATGAAGCTGCATTGCTTAGTTGATTGATAAAGCTTATATGTCTCAATCCCGGCAAGAATAAATTAACAAACTTTGGTCCTTTCCTCCATTAATGTTTACTTCATTTCTGAGTGCATCTCAGAAGCTGGTCGCTCTTTGGCAAACAAAAAAACACAAATAGACGTAGCTAGTTCGGACGTCGTGAAGCTTGTAAACATTACAATTAGAACATTATAATTAATTGTCTTATTTAAACATTATGGCATGGCTAACTCAACCATACACCAATAAAAAAGATTTATAATTAAGGATCTTAAGGGATCGAGGCCATGATAGTTTTTTTAATTATTGATGATCTGATCTTATTTTACAACATTTATTTATAATTTTTTATAAATTAAATTTCGTAAAAGAAAATCTTTACAATTAGAACTGTAAACCTTAAGGGTTTTAAATTTAGTTAGCAGCGTTGACTAGGACTGGACCGCTCCACCCTTGGCTCGGCGTTGGGCTGACCCGTAGGTTGGTTGTAGTGGAGTTTTTGGTAGAAATTGGGTAGACTAGGTCTTGGGGAGGGTAAGGGAGAGTTGGATGTGTGAAGATATCTGGGAAATTTTGTGGGAAGTGGGTTGTTTTTCTAATCACGATAAAACCTATTTGATTGAGTCCCTCTCCCTACTACTACCAGCACTATTTCTCTTCCTCAAGATCGTCAACTTCTTCCTCCTCCTCACACTCCACTATCTTCCTCCTCCTAATTCCTTCTTTCTCTTTGGATTTCTTTTATGCACCTCTATGTTTTTTTTTCTTTGTTGGTGATCTGTTCGGTGCTTGGGATACTTGTTGGTTGCGTGGGAATTAGGCTTTGGAGTCGTTCTGTTTGGGGGGTTCTGGTTTTGGCCGGTTCACAACCTTTTCCCTACCTTACTTTTGTGCATTAGCATGGTTATGTCATCTTTAGTTATTTCTCTTGCATATTACTTTTTCATGTAGAATTTGATATAGACTCATAATCATTAAAAGATATAATAAATAATGATGTATAATATACATGGTTATGTCATCTTTAGTTATTTCTCTTACCCTTTTATTTTTTTATCTTAAGCTATAATTGGAATTCGACATAGGCTCATAATTATTAAAAGACTTGATAAATAATGATGTATAATATATTGACTTGTTTCTTACTATTATATCACTTAGTGATTTTATCACTAACGCGATTTTTTAACTACAAGTGAGCAGCTTCAAATTGACGATTGATGACATGGTTGGTAGTTCCATTAAGAACCTTAGTAGGAAGAATTAATTAATAAGATTGAACTTCCTATTTATATTATTTTGACTTATAATTGTAATTATGGAAAATGGTTTGTAGGCTGTACGACTCTATATTTGCATAATTGGTTTACTTTATTGCATCGTTTACATCAACCCATCTTAGATAATATGATTTATTTTCATAATTAATAATTTTCTTATGGTGCTTAAATTTCATTTTTAATTATTTCAAATTATTTTTCGTTCAATTATACTCATGCATTATTTCTTGCCTGTTTTGTCTGTTATGATGCATGTACATGTGTTTTTTTATGCCCTTACCTATTTTTGTATAACCCCCGGTTTCCTAAGGCGGGTTGTGACAAGAAGACTATCTAATAATTAAAGATGATGGTTTTTCTAATTGATGATACGAAGGAGCTTGCCATATTATCATACATAAATAATGAGACGAAGCAATTTACTTTGGCCAAGTTAGAGGTGGCCATTTCTTCAAATTACAGAACATAAGTGATAGTCTAATTAGTGTTAGACTAAAAAAAAACTTATAAAATAAGAGATAATGTAGAGAAAGATTTAATCTTTTTATTGAGTCCATGTATAGAGAGCACAAGAAAATAGACAGACATTGATAAATTTAAAGACATTGGAACAATTAAAGGACGACACATTAATCAAAGAGACAAAATTCACCTAATTTGAGTTTAATATTTCAAACATCCTTTCTTAAACTCAAGTAGGGAAATCACACATACTTAATAATGTTTTGTGAAAAAACTCTCAGGCTTCAAAGGCTTCGTAAAAATATTTGCAACTGGATCTTCAGTCCTACAATATTCCATCTTAATTTCTTTTATTCTTACCAAATCTTTAATGAAATGATATTTTATCTCAATGTATTTACTCTTCCCATGGATAATCGGATTCTTGTTTAAAGAAATAGATGAACTATTATTGCAAAAAATTGCAGTAGGTCCATGTTAAAGATGTTCTCCTCAAACAATCTTTGCGACCAAATGGTTTGACTTGTACAAGATATAGCAACAATATATCCATCTTCACTAGTAGAAATTGCAATCATTTCTTACTTCTTTGAAGATCATATAAAAGCAGATTTTCCAAAATAAAATTGTTTTTTCCAAAAGTTATCTCTCTCATAAGCATATCCAACACTATCACTCTTTAATTACCCAACCAAAGTAACATTATTAGAAAATAAATAAAAAAATATTATGAGAGAATGTATCTCAAATGTATTTCAAAATTCTGATCTCAGTTTGAAGATGATCTTGAGTAGGTGTCTCCATATATCGGCCAAGTAAACTCACTTCATAAAAAATATCCGGCCTTATAAATGTTAAATAGTGATGACTATCAATTAAACTTTTATTAAAATAAGTAGAATCTGCCATGTTTTATGATTTCCTCTTCCTAACGTCAAACTTGTCACAACCGAAGTAGGGATTGGTTTGGAGTTAAAACATTTTAAATTTCTCTAAAATGTTTTGTGCATACTTTCTTTAACAAAAAAAAATATCATCTTCACATTATTTCACTTCAATACCAAGTTAATATGGCATAAAACTATCTTTTGATTATTTCTCGTAAAAATTAAATCATCGACATAAAAAAAAAGTAAAGAGCATATCACCATGAACATTTTTTTTTTGGTGTAGTTTTTCATATATACCGGGAATAATTTTACTTATGGGAGTAAGTTCACTGATGTATTGGTAGGGGAGTTTATAATTATAATCGTTTGTGACCGAAGTTTTCATGTTAAATTGTTATGTAGTAATTCATGATCTCGACAAATGGGTAATTGGCTCCCAACAATTAAGTGATTAATTTTTACCGGAAAATTATCCTCTCTCAAGTCATCGCCTCTAAGAATATTTGTCCACAGCTTGCAAGGGAAGATGATTCCTTATCCAGAGGGTCTTTCTCTACCATCTCTCTTCTCTCTCTGTCTCTCTGCTCGTCGTGAGCTATACTCCCGGTTCATGACATACCGATAAAGAGTAGCTTGTGCATGCCCGCCATCTTCTCCGGCGAACCTCCTATATCCTTTTCCGGCGACAATGAATGATGGCCTGCCCCATCCCCATTTACTCATTCTTGTTTTCCTGGCCTCCATATTTTCAGTCGTCGCCGCCCTCATCCTCCTAGCCGCCTTCGTTTACCTGCTCCGGCGACGGTCGGCTTTCTCCGTCTTGCCCACTAAATTCTCCGGCCAGCCCCGCCGAAGCCCGTCCAAGCTACGTCTCTTCTTCCTCCGGCTAAAGGCCACCTCCTCCCAAGTGGAGCCGGCAGGGGCAGACGAGATGAATCTCCCGGAGTACTGCGAAGCGGGTCCGTCGCCGGCTGCCGTCGATTGGGCGGTCGAAGGGAGAGAGTTCGAGCAGATATACAGCCATGCCCGGCTGCTGTATACAATAAAAGAGGAGTCGGAAAGCGAGACTGAGCACGAGTCGCTCCTGTTCGTCGGAGTATCGCCGTCGCCTTCGGCGGTGGAGGGGCAAGTGACAGTGACGGCGCCGGCGACGGCCGAGGAGGGTGAAGGTGGGGACGGCCGCTTCTTCACGCCGTGCTCTTCCCCGCCGTTCTACACGCCGTCGTCGTCTCCGCTTCGTGCGTTCAATGTTGTCTCGGATACGGCCGGCGCGGAGGAAGACGAGGCATTGCCGGCGTCGAAGGTGGACTTCGCCGGCGGCGTGCCTTTCCCGGAGTTCGGGTAAACGTGGGGCCATCACGGGGCCACTTGGGGGCTCAGTAAATTGAGCTTTTAAACGGTCAGATTGAATGCGTTTGTAGCCGTTTGATGCGTCATACTGGTGTGAGTATCATGGTATATGTCACATCATCCCCTCCTATTCCTAAAGTGGAATCGTTTTTAGAAAAAAGATTAATTGTGAACAAATATGTCATCCACCATCCACTGTAAACAAAGAATTTATAATGGAAATTATATTTATTATCGGTTAATGATCCTATGTATTATTTCTGTGAGGGAAAATTCAAAAAATCACGTAATTTTGTTCATGGCTAGATTAAACTACAAAGTTGTTCCTAGCTGAAGTGCTTTACTGGGGAAAAAAAAAGTCTTTCAATTAAAGAAAATCTGGTGCAAAAGAAGACTCACGAGTCAAGTACCTAACATTAAGGACAGCAAGGGTCACAGATTCCTTAACGAAAGGTTTTTAGGGCTTGTTGCTCGGGCCGGAAATGTCCTGGACATCTTGCTTTTCTGTCATTGCTGACATAGATATGAAAATATGTCATTTCAAAGGAAATGGTATGAGATGGAACAATAATTCTTTCTCCACACTACCATGTATGCCCGACCTCAGTGGGTCTGAAATGGAAGAAACCCCTCCTCCTCCCATTCGCTTCTCTTCCTGAGCACTGCAGCTCTCTCCATGGCCGGATTGCCATTTCCTTATTGAAAAAAGTCTTTAAAGTTGGAGATCAATAACAGTGAATATAAATTATGAAAAAATGATGTCTCAAAAATAAGATAAAATAAAAAAAAATTTAATATATAAAACTCTCGTTTTCTCAAAAGTCAAATAATAATGAGTAATTTACTATATAAATTAAAGATTACAGCCATCAAACATATCTATAAGAAGATTACTCACTCAAATTATAAAATTAAGATTACAAGATTTCTTTATTTCAATTAGCAGGATAAGACTAAATTAGTGAATAAATTTTTTATTTTTTTATCTCTATATTCCTTTCTATTTTTTTTTTCTTTTTTCCTTTTTTTTAAAATGAGTTAAATGAGTTCATATTTATAAAAATATTTTAAGGTCTTTCATCTTTAATGGTACAATAAATATTTACCTCTCTTAAAATTTTTTTAATGAACTATATATGATTAATATTCATAATTATAAATATTAACATTCCTAACCTTTACAAAGTCGGCCGCACCTCAGCCCTTTCCCCAGCCAGGTAACCCATCGTCCTCTTCTCCCTTCTCCCTTCTCCCCAGCTCCAAATTCTCCCGTCAATCCCCTCCCTTCTTTTTCACGAAATTTCGGTTCTTCTGTAGCATCTTCTCCATTTTCTTACCTTAGTCACTCATTCTCCATTTTCCTTGTCGCGTGTTAAGAAACAATTCAAAATATCTAGACTTTTTTAAAACAGATCGAGCCAAATAACAATAATTTGAAGCAATTCTTTTTTCACTGTTTCAAAAACCCGACGACTCTGTTGCGTTGACATGTAAAATACAGGAATTCCAATCCTACTAGGAAAGGGAGTTACTCCTGCTGTAAATTTTTTTAAAAAAAAAACCGGTTCTTTTTTGCTCTTGTTGATATTGATGATACATGAGTTTGATTGGTTTTGATGGAGCTAATCAAATGCTACTATACTATTTTTATTGACGATCTTTTTAATTTTGCCAATGCTCGCTATTGTTATTTGGGTGTGATGGATTTGGGTTGTTTATGTTGGACTAATGCTCTTGTTAATGACTGTTTGTTAATCCTTTGTATGATTTTTTTTTTTTTTACTTCAAGAAAGCATATTTCTTTTCCTTCTTGCATGGGTTATGTGACCATGAAGTCAATTGTCTTTTCTTGCTTATAGTTGTGTGTTTAATTAGATATTGTGTGTTCCTAATTAAGGGTAATTTTGATAGTTTAAAATTTAAATGCTTCTCTATTCATAGACATGGCATATATGCCAAATAACACTAGAAATTAAATTTTCACCGTATCCTGTTAGACATGATGTCTAAGCTGTCTAATGGACATGAGGCCCATGTTTTTTATAACCAACTCTACAATGAGTTAACAAACTCTAAAGAGTGCTAATAAGAGTCGAGTCTTAACTTCTAAGTGTAAAATTCTAGCGAGGCACATGAGCTTAACTTCGTTTTCCTTTCTTCCTAATGATAGCAAAGAATGACTTTCACACTTTACGGACATAATTTTGACATTGCATTCTCAAGTAAGCACATAATCTATTCGAATTAGAGCAGGTAACTGTAATACAAACGGCATTCCCATCGGAAACACGTTCAACATCGATCGAGCAATCCCATTGTTTCTTATCTCATCTTCATAACATATACACCCTGCGAATTAATCGAAACTACTAATTCAACGTTTAGCAGTAAAAGTTTGCGAAAGGATTGGACAGATGAGCATATGTTTCATCTACAGGATTGTGACTGAGGCCCCAGATATTTCAAGGAGTGGTATCCTTGCCAAAACCCATAAGCGTACGAGTCACAAGCATCGAACCTCTGCGAGACAATTCCGCCATCCTCCCTACCAGCGGCAGCTGCACTGTTTCTCGATTGCGCAGCGGCTTCTTGTCCCAGCTGCATCAAATATCAGACTCATCCACCATCAAGCAATAGATAGAATCGACAGTAATTACAATTCTGACTATTTAGTACTTAAAAATTAAACGTAGTGAATGCACTCATTACAATATGAACAATGATTCTAAGAACACATAATCCAGAAAAAAAAAGTAAAGTTAGGCACAGCTTGTAAAAGCAAACTATTTCTCGGTATTTTAGGAAGGCATACCACTCTTCGTGGCGAACAGTATTCCCTCCCTCTACATTCAGGCGAATGGGCGAAATGACATCCACATCTTTCCCAAAGACTTTGTAATATTGCTTGTTGTCCATCAGAATATGAGATGAGTTACAACAGCTCATCAGAACATAAAATTGCAGATAAACACAAGTTCACCTACTTAATATTGAGAAAACTACAAACCTCTCCACTTCCAGGAGCCGTGATGTTTTCCCTCAATCTGTATTCTACAATTAGGGCATGAAAAAGAAAGAAAAATCAATGAACACATAGTTAGAGAACTTTGATTGAGCCTGGACGTAGTTTATAATATGCGCAATATGGAGAGAAACTTAAATCCATGATTGTCTTATATTAAGATAAATTAATAGAGAATCCTAATTAAATAAGGATGTTTTGGATGAGTTCCTTATTAGGAGTTTTATCTTGTTTTTTTTATAAAGAAGACTCCATATAATCTTTGGGTTCTCTTCTCTTACGGTGTTATAGGATAGAGACTTGGGGGGATTTGGGTTGTGGAAACTAATTTCTCTCCTACTAGTGATGGAAATCGAAACAACCCGTGAAATAGCATTCAATAAATCGATCCAATTCTGCTACAAAGGTAAGTATATCTGCACCTTGTTTATGTTTTCAGCCAAAATTGCTACTCAAGACGGTAGGATAAGGAGGAAACAAAGATGTGAAATACATTATTTCTTAATTAATCTGCTCGGTAGATAAGATTGCAAATGGGGTGGTTAATCAACTATATTTGATTCATACATGTCAAGCATGTTAACAACCAAAAATGATAGACGGGTGTTGTTAAATGCCAATCTGTTGGAGTGTAACAATCCTGTTGATCCCATTTCTATCTCAGATTTTCATCCATATGATTTTCAGGTCAAACATCTTTTCCCATTAATAATATTTGTCATGACTTAATGGTTTGAGCAACCTTTTTAAAATAGAAGTTGGTGTACCATACAAGTTAGAATATATAACAAATGCATATAATCTTAAGTGTAGTACAAAAATGTACCTTAGGCAGCGAATAGAATGCTGACTTGATCTGCTTCCCTCTGCAGAGGAAGAAAAACCAATGGAATTGTAAAGGATTAATTCGGTCAGTCCTTCCAAAACATATATACCGACACATGAGCACGCACAGGGGGTCTTTAAACGTCGCATTTGGTGCATAAATCTCAAAGTCCCTCCCAGTTGAGCCATACCTGTCAAAAAATAAAATATGCTAAATGCGAAAGCAGTTTAGATCAGCACTGTTATTAGTATTCACAAAAAAGCAAAAATCATGAGTTTGCCCTTCTGAACTTGCCAATGTAAAGCCACAATCTTGGGAAGAAATGTTAAGATATACCCAAAAAATCCATTTTCCCCCGCAAGCTCAAGCTTTTTTAGTGAAAGTTATAATTGAATACTATTGTGCCATAGAAATTGGAATACTGGTTGTATATGGGCTTAATCTTCCATCAATTTTCAACATGTATACTCATAGGCGGTTTATTTCCATGGAGGATATTCTAATCTTATGGTTCAAGGCCCTTGGTATTATTGGGTTTGTTCAATATCGATTATAGATGATGCCGGTGATTTGTATAAAAGTTAATGAAAAAATCTTAATCTTTGAGCTAGCTTTTGGTTTAAAAGAAGTTTGTAAAACCTATTTTAAGACTTTTTTGTGGTAGGCCCATTTGGGTCTAATAAGTAGTATCATAGCCAAGTTAGTTTTAGTGTTGGCTCATGTTGCTTGTGATTTAATGAGAGTTTGTCAAATGATATTATGTGAGTTTCGTCAATGATAATTTCGGAGTCGCCTAATGTGTGAAAGAGAAATTGTTGTCGTAAATATTATTGGTGGCTTGGATGATGGCCTTGAATGATGTTCGTGAGCTTTTGGATTAACCTGTTGGAAGGTGTTGGTGGCTTGTATATTGGATAATGAAAAAGTCTTATTTTTTAACCTAACTTTTGGATTAAGAGAAGGTCATGAAACCTGTTACAAGTCCCTTTTGGGAGCCTATTGAGCCCAACAAGTGATATCAAAGCTAAGTTGGTTTTGGTGTTGACCTAAGGTTATTTGTCAGACGATAATATATAAGTTCCATCTCATGAAAGAGAGATTGTCATACAATAATAGTTTCGTGGTCGCTTGATCTGTGAAGGGAATATTATTTGATTTATCCCACATGGGTCGTGGATAATGTTGGTGGTTTATATATAGATTTATAGAAAAATCTTATTTTTTAAATTAGTTTTTAAACTAAGAAAAGGCTATGAAACTTATTGTAAGGTTTTTTTGGGGGCTCATTGGGCATAATGTGTAAACGAGAATTTTCAAAAAATTAGTTATTTTTATTAAAATTCTAATATTTTAATGGGTATTTAATAGAATATTAATAGCAAAATACATTTTTAATATCTAATGAAATATTTTCTTATAGTTATACAATGTGGTTTATATCCCGTATTACCTAAAACTCTGATATAAACAGCAGTATAGTATTTAAAGCTATACCCTTACCCTAAAAAAAAATTTGGGAGTTTTACAACAAATTTTGATTCTTATTTACAAGATATAAACACCCATTTATCATTTTCAAATCCGTTTAATAATTTAGTTAAGTTTTCAAAATGAAAGTTTGAAACACTCTTGATTAAGTTAATTGGAAAAAATTGTTTAGAATAATTTAAGGGGAATAAATATTAATTAATATTAACTTAGTTAATAATTTTGGGAAAAAATTCGGGAAGATTATATGGGCCCGTGGGCTGTCTCAAGTGACGCCAGCTTTAGCCTGCCAGCTTACGGGCTTAGGCGAGGCTAGACCCATTAAGAGTGGGCCGGCCAGGGTTGCCAAATTTTCTGGTCCTTGACTGTGGGCAGCCAACATCAGCCAAATATCAGTATTCTTAGATCTAATTAATCTCCATTACATCAATCTAGTTATATTAATAAAAGAAAAACTCAATATGGACTTCTGATTGAAAATAGAATATTTACTATAATCTTACAAGGAGCCAGCCCGTCATCCCTCCCTCTCTTAATAATCCTTCAACATAATCTACAATACTATAGTAACTTTTTGTATGCATAGTTAAGAAATCCTATATTATAAATCAAACTCCATCACCTTAGATTTGGGCTTACTTGGAATTACTTGTAATATTAACTTTTTAATAATAATTTATAAAAGACTATGCCAAACTAGAATCCATTAGCTTTATTTAGTGTTAAAAGATGAGCTGAATCGAGTCAGCTCAGCTTGTTTATTATGAAGCTCGCTCGGCTTGGCTCGAAGGTTCAAAGAGCTCAAGCTCATTAATATTTTTTGATTTTTGATTTTCGATTTTTTGAATTTTCAGTAACTTTTTTTATTTTTAAATATTTTGTAACCCCAAAGCCCAACAGCTCTATCTCTTTTTAAATCAGAGCTGTTGGGCAAAAAATTAAAAATAAGAGAGCTGCTGGGCTTCAGCAAGCCCAACTTCTCGAGTTTGGCTTTGAGCTCATGCTCAAGCCACCCGAGCCGAGGCCAACTCGCGAGCCGTGTCTTTGGGCTCGGCTCGACTGCCATCCCTAGCTTTATTCAATCTATATTTCAGGTCGAAAGTGATTTAGTCATGTGTTCATTGGCTTACTTAGAGAGTCAAATGAGGCTTATGCATGACGGGTTCGTAGTCATGAATTTGGAATCACTCTTAAGGTTTGACTTGGATCTAGAGATAAGGAGGGATCAGTTTGAAAACTGGCATTATATAAATATATATGAATATAGAAAAATATTCACATATGAATATCCAAATCACTAAAAAATACAGCCATTGACTAGATGTACTGATATCAATGTATTAGCTCTCGTTAATATGAAGCATTCTCATGAATATATAAGTAATTCACATGCAGAAGTTTATATAGCCGGTTACGCGTCTATCAATTAAATCAAAGACATCTTGTTCCGTGCCGGCTTACTCAATTCATAAGTAGGTATAATGACATTGAGCCCGATAATTGATTTTATTTATGCATATATTGTGGACTAATATGTCAACCATTTGCTCGTCACTGTTAACCATTAAATGAGCCTGTAAAACGATAGGAACGTCTAGTTAATTATATCTTTATTTATTATAATACAAGGCGAGCTTCTCCGTTAGGTATGTATATCCATACCAATAGCACATACGTATTGGCTAAGCCTTTTTTTTTTTTGAAGGATAAGTTTTTTTTTTTGAAGGATAAGTACTAGTAATATTACCTACACTATGTTAATATAGGGAGATAACTGCAGCCGTCGTGGGAGCCCAGATCACGAGCACCCTCGTTTTCTACATAAAGTAGACAGCAACGTATCCTTACAATTTGAAAAGCCCATACTTCCTACCAAGCCTACCCGCAATTAATTTTTGTATTGAAAGATAACTTGATGACCATGATACAATTATTCTAATTATTAACATATTAACAGTGCTAACATTTTGGTTTAATCTGAAAAACAGGGAGATTTAAGTGGAAGGGAAATGCGTAAGTTTTTACACATCAAATTGTACATTCAGAAGTAACTTTCTTGATTTAGACGAATGAACAGGCCATCGACAGTTGGGCAAGTAGATAATTCATGAACTCGGAATATAAATGTGGAACTTAATTAAGAAGATGAGTACGTAGAAGAAAACACGCTTCGTCGCCCGTCTAAGTACATATATACACATAAAATATAAACTTTTAGAATGAGTAATTTTTGCATATTTATATATCTTAGCTAGCTCGACCACTTATAAATTGGCATATTTATTATATACTTCATTTGGAATTTGGATAGGCAAATAGCTTAAATTGTTGAAAATTGAATGCATTAAGTTAAATTGTGTAGTAGCATTTATTAGTCGTGAATCATGATAATGTCGTTTGTTGGACAAGGTGGTGTTAATATTCGTGAGGTAATCTCACTTCTATGTGCATCTTCTGAAAATTTGTGTTATAACTTTGTTATATATATAGGAGATTAGATTGGCATGCATATTATATATTTGAGTGAAAAATGACAAAAATACCGACTCATCGACTTCACAATAAAGGAGCAGACAAATTAGGACCCCTTCAAAACCCAATAAGATATCCATGATTTCACAAGTTAGGCCCCTTACTGCTTAGCTCAGTCGAGCGGCACAAGGCATTCTATATTTTTGACCTATTTAGATTTATTTATGTGGGAAATTAGTTCAAAAGTGTAATTACATATGAAATTTCCCTTTTTATAATTTTTTTCTTCATTTTACGTTCCTGTCACTTTATAATTTTCTTTACAAATATAAAAATACACACTTAATATTTTAATTTTTTTTAAATATCCTAACTAGTTTGATTTAACCTAGCACAGTTCTTATTACATGGAATTTCTAACACCTGTCATGATTATGATGTATAGAAATGTTCTCTTATCATTATTGGTCTAGAAATTTGTACTTGTAATAAAATTGAAAAATTATTTGTATGTCTTGATCTACTTGTGTGGCTTTTCTTACGATCATGGTATATATTTAATAGGCAAGATATCGTATCATATGTGATTTATATTGTAAAAATACATTAATTTTATAGATAAATTATCAATAATTAGTGAATATATTTATATAATATTTCATAAATATATTTTAATTTTATATAATTGGATAAGAAATAAATTATAATAATTCATTTTATTTATTTATTTTTGTTGTATTTTGAATGATTAAATCTACTAATTTCGTTGAAGTTCAATTTTAATTCATTTTTAATAATAAAACTAGATATGAGTGCCGCTATTTAAAAAAAATGATATGACATTTTTAATGGAGCATTTTTAGCATGTTCAAAGTTGTCGTGTACAAAGACGTGAACTCTTTGATTCACTCCACGCATAAGTGATAAGCTTAGCCCTCACGTTACTAGAGCGTAACTTTTTGATGAAAACAATAAATTCAAGATCTTCTAATCTCCAACTTTTCGTTCATCTCCTAATTCCTACCCCGTGCTTTTAGGCCTCACTAGCACTTAGCACTTGTGACCCTTAAATTTTTATATCATTATATAATATATACATATTATATCTCTTATAATTAACAAGAAAAATACATATTAAAAAACAAAGAAAATCCCCTACTAAAATTAGGATCTTTGAACTCTATTATACTATATAATATTTAAGAATTAGTAATAGCAATAGCTGATGTTTTTGTGTCATCTACATGTAATATTAGTCACTGAATTACAAAAATGATGATATTATTCAAGTAGCAAAAAAATATAGCCGTAAGATCTAAATGAATAGTTAGATTAATTTGTTGCTGACATTGCTACTTTAACTCTTATCAACACAAATCATCCTCATAATCCTTTTAAATGTGATTGGGTGTTATAGCAGAAACGAAAACCTACACCTTGACATTATATGTGATTTTTTTTAGATTGCTTAGTAGTTAGTAATTTTTTTGAAAAATTTTTCCACACCTTGTTGCCATTTTCAGCATCGATCACATCAGTTAATGGACCACACCAATCCAAGTTATTGCGTCAATGAAACGCCTTCCAAACACAATCCCTCGCCGTCGGCATGGTACGAGCTCCATCAATCAACACGAACAGGAAGTAGCTAGCTAGCTCAGCTATCAACTCAGCACTCGAATGGGAAGCCTGCCCTTTACCAAGCCCTTCTTCTACGTGCCCTTCGCCATGGCCATCTCCCTCCTCATCTTCCCCAACACCCTCCCTGCACTGATCGCCACCTCCACCACACAGGCCATCAAAATCGCCTACTGCTTCACCTTCCTCGCCCTCAGCCTCGTCTCCTTCATCTACTTCTCCTCCCGCCCGCGCCCCGTGTACCTTGTCGACTTCGCCTGCCTCAAGCCCCCACTCGGCTGCCGCGCCCCCCTCGCCTCCTACATCGAGCACGCCCACCTCTTCTACCAGAACAACCCTAAGGTCGCCGAGTTCTGCACCCGCATCCTCGAGAAGTCCGGCCTCGGCAACAACACCGCCCTCCCCGC
>JAVDBV010048742.1:0-16533 GCA_032619315.1 Piper longum | reverse complement strand
CACACACACACACATGAATGGAAAATAACAAAAGTTGAAACTGGCTTGAAGCTTATTGGAGACTCTGACTTGAAGCTTAATTAGAGACTCTAGAGACAAAAATTGAGGCAAGAAACTTAAATGGGTGTTGTCAAACTGGGCCCATAGGAGGACTCGGTAGTCTTGAAACCTGAATGATGCATGTAAAAAGGGTACCCTAAAAAATTCCAAACATATACTAAATGTTGCAACAACTTATATCTAGTCCTAAAACCATGGGATAACACAAGAAAACTTGTATACCTCAAATACATTATTAACTTATTGTTGTAGAATAATTGAAATTATCATATGTATATTAGGTATTCTCAGCCTCTATAACATATTCATATGATCACGTGACTTATAATTTAGAAGTTAATCTGGCTCGAACCAATTCGAGACTGAGCCGAACCAGAAATAGTAGTAACAAATGGGTAAAAACTCTAACTCAAAGTTAGGATTTTATTTCTTCTTCCACTAAATATTTAATTATTATATTATAAATAGTAAAATTTTGATGGTAAGAAAGGCCAAAGTGGGCCGATTACATATATTAGAAATGTTGCACAAAAAAATTTCAAAAAATTCAAATAATATATATATATATATATATATATATTTATTGTGATCATTAAAATCAAACATGGAACTAAGACAAGCTCCCAGGTGACTTATTTATAACTCCCGACAACTTGGAATTACATTGCTACTTCTTTTTCTGCACAAACTGCCACGCGAAGGTTGAAGCTTCCAGGAACCGCACGAACCAACCAAAAAAAAAACAAACGTTTCTTTTCAAGCGCCAAACAATTAGAAGAAGGTGAGTCATAGATACAGCCAAACGGAATTTCCTTAATTTTTCACGTTTCCCGTCTTGCTTTACCTTCGTTATAATTATTCGTCATTCCCCATGCAAAGTGTGTACAAAAGCCGTTCCCGACTTATTGTTGAATAGAAAATAAGTTATCTAATTGGGCTGTCTTTATTACAAGTATTAACAGGGTTACTAATTTAGTGACCTAAATTGTGAGTATTTTAATAATTAATTTAGTTTGTCTCGATTCGAAATTCGACATTTAAATGTTCGAATTCGAATTTGACTTGAACTTGAATTATACGGGTTGAGTTTGTGCAAGATAGTGTTTAATTTGACTTGACTCGGTTATAACTTGAACTTGACTTTTAATGTAACTCGATAAAATAATATAATAATATACATAATATCACTTATTTAGTCAAAATACATTTAAAATTATAAATAATTATTATTATGAGCTACGTACTAAATGATGGTGGTGGTAATGGTGTTTTATTTTTATTTTTTGTTTTTTATTAAATTTAGGTTGTTCTTGTAATCGAACGATTTAGAGATTAAAATTTGAAATAAAAATATTATTTGCCTCAATTAAGATAATTTATATATGATTTAGATTAAAATTTGAGATAAAAATATTATTTGCCTCAATTAAGATAATTTATATATATACTAATAAGTTTAATTATAACTAGTTATATTTATTTATATATAATATAATAACAAAATAGTGTGTAGGTCAATCCACATTGAGTGTTTGATTTGTAATAAATAAAGCTTGAGTAAATTACTATAAATTTTAATAATAATGCTTGGCATATGAACACGTGTAACATACAAATCTAATCATTTATTTAAAGTATGTTTGGTTATCCTTATATATTATGCGAAAGAAATATTTGGAGGTTACAAATTTTTTTATATTTGGATGTATTAAAATTTATTTAATTTTTTTTAATTTCAATAGAAATAAATCTACATAAAATTATATAAAATAATATCTTTTTATAAAAAAATAAAAAAAAATTTAGAAGACAATATATAAGAACGAATATTTTATTTTTTTATTTAAATATATAAATTTTTTTAAAATTTTCGTGTCATTATATTTCTATTTTATATAATATTTTTTATTTACAAAATTTTTATGCCAACTAAATAAACCCTTCAATTAGATAATTTTATATTTTTATGATTGGATAATATTATCTTCATCATATAACTATTTTTTAATTTAAAGACTCATATTAAATTAAATATGATTAATATAAAGCTCGCCTTATTACAAATTCTCCCTTAATTTTATTGTATTTTGATTAAATAGTTATCCCGCTTTTATTTTTAGAATTTGATTTTTGACGCTCCTTTAAAAATACATTTTTTTCATTACATTAAAAATTTCAAATGCAAACAAAAAGCCATAAACCCATCCCTAAAACCCTTCTCCTCCACCCCCAGCGCACCGCCATGGCAGACTCCGACCTCCACCTCCTCAAAACCCTAGAGCTCCGCCTCCTCCGCTCCTCCCTCTCCCCGCCGACGTCTCCGCCACCACCTCCGCGGCCTCCACCGTCTTCACCACCCTCGCCCCTCCTGCTCTCCATCGCCGCCGCTGTCTCCTCCATCGAATCCGGCGACTACGCCGCAGCCCTCGCCTCCGACACTGCCCGCCGCCTCCTCCTCCCCTCGCCCTCTTGGAGGCCCCGCAACTCTGCCGAATCCGCCGCCGAGTTCCACGCCGCCGTCGAGGCGGCCGTCGATGCCTTCGTGCGCGACGGGGCGGAGGCCTGGCTCGGTGTGCTCGGGGACGGGGAGGAGGGGGACGACGCCGAGGTGTCGGCCCGGTTGCTTCTCGTTTTGTGCTTTGGGGTGTCGGCGCTGCTCGCTTTCTACCAGGCGAATATCACCGGGTGGGTTCGTGTTCTTGGAAATTGTTGGTTTCTATGATCAATTGTTGTTTACTTGAAGAAATGTTGATGTTTTTGGAGTATTTGCAGGCCGCCATCGGTGTTTCGTGCAGTTCCGAATTGTTTTCTAGGTGAGGAAGGGGGGGGAATGGTGGGTAGTTGTGGGGAAGAGTGGGAATTGTGGACTCAGAAGCAGCTAATGGCTACTGGTTGTCTTCTCTTTGGCAAGCTTTCGATGTTGCAGGTTACGTGGATTGTCTTGAATATTTCAATTTTAGTGGTTGGTAATGTAAAGAATCTGTTTTCTGTTTTTGTTGTTGAATTTGCGTTGATTGCTGTGTTTTTGATTTGTAGTATCTGGTGTTGGCTAATACATTGTTGATCAAGACAAAGGACTTGTCCTTTGAGATGAATTGCTTTGGTGGAGTTAGAACGGTTTCATGGTGGCTTAGTAGAGCTTTTTTTGTACATCAGAGGATTTTGGATGAGGCATCTTCGTCATTGTTTGACCTGATACAAGTTGCTATGAGGGAAACGGTTGATCATTTCGGACAATCAGTGAGTGTGACTGCTTACTGGGGTTCTGAAGTCAGTGGTAAAGAAATTAACGAAATCGTGACCATGGTGAACTTGGAAATGGGAATTGTGGAGCACGCGTATGGTCGATTTGACTCTGCGAAGTGAGTTTCACTTTCGTCTCAGCCTGTTTGACATGGAGTGTTTACTTATAATTAATTGAAGGGTTCAGTACTGCATGTGATTGTTTCTGTATATGGTGGATGTTGTTTTGACTGAAATTTTGGTATGGAGAAATGTTTTGTATTGAGTAATTGTTTTGGTTTGTTGAAATTTTTTATTTTTAGCTTAGGGTTCCATAATTCGCAAGACCATTGCAACATGAAAAGGTATGCATGTGATAATTGTACATCATTTTTGAATAAGAAGGTGCTGATTGTGCTTTACATCTTATTTTTGTGCATATTATTATGACTAGGTTTTGTTGTTTTTTGTAATTGAAAAGATTTCCAGGAGATTTTGTTTCTGCAATTGATGTACTTCGTGGACATACTGTTCTTAGCTTAATCTGGTAGTTGTCAATTTGTTTGAATCTTGTATTATTTCATGTTTCAGAAAGTTTCTGTTAACTGCAGAGGAAGCTTGTGGACTTAAGATTTCTGTCACTGGGGTTTATGGCTTTCGGCGTGTTGACCAAGTAAGATATAGAAGTTTAAGATCTATCTATAGTACATACTGACTATGCCTTCAACCGATCTACTTGTTTCTTATTAGATTAATTTATACAGACTATTGCTCACCCTCAAATGGTACTCGTCACTCAATCTTCTGGTGAGAGTGATCAGAATGGAAGCACAACAAAAGAGTTTGACAACCATGTATCAAAATCTGGAATTTTTGAAAATATGGAGGTTACAAAGTCCATAGAGCAGAGCAATGACTGCGATATATTACTTGCCCCAAGACTTCTAGATGACAGTGAAAACTTTAATGTAAATGGTGGGCAATCAAAAGTTCCATTAGATGGTGTTCAGCAAGTTGTTGTTTTGGCCCATTGCTTACTTCTTAAGGAAGGGGCTCGTGATGATGATCTGCAAAGTAAATTCCATGAGAGATCAGTTTTTGTCTATTCATCGAAAGCATCTTCTTTATGTTTAGGAGCTCTTTTCCTTATGTTGCAGGATGGAAAATGGCACCATATATAGAAGCTGTTGATATGCAAATTTTTTCTTATTTCATGGTAAGTTTGTAGTCTCTGCCTCTTATCTTGTGAGGACAGTGAACCATGTATATGACTTCTTGATTTAGTGTTACATTTAGTTGTTATCTTATATTATGATAAGAGCTTATAATAAAATGCTGAAATCTTCATAAATTACACAGTGACCACCAGCAATAGTTGGACTGCTTACCCTACTTTCATGACTTTCCGTTGTAGGTCTGCTGATACCTTAATTATCGTTCACCAAATAAATTTGGGTAGTATATTTGGATCCACTTCTATATACTTCTCTTCCATTTATTTGCACTTATTTACTGGTTTGATGATCTGTTAATCGTGTTATTTAAACATTTTGGGTCATCGCATGTAGCACGTTGTTAGCATTTGTTGATTGTCTACTCACCTCCGTTCGATAATTCCCTCTTCTTGTCTATCTGTTTGTTTAAACTAAGCCGTTACTGTCTAGTATCATCATTGTTTTTTACCCCTTATCACAATATTAATCATCCACTGTTAGGCTATTTACATTTATAAGCGCATAAGTGTGAAGAAGATGTTATCAGTGCTTAAGGATTCCAGATAGATGGTGTTACTTTTATTCTCTGTTATTGTTGAAATTATAATTTTTGAGCTTCTATTTCTCCATCTTTTTATTCCTTGTGAAATTATCTTGGCTTCAGATTAAGTACTTCTGTAGATTATTGCGCATTAGATGGGAGACCACTCGGAGTAAAACCAAAGAGCGTGCAGTGATGATGATGGATAAATTGGTATGGCACCTATCTAACTTGTATCATGTGAGCTCTTCTATAAAGTGTTTTATAATGGAGAAAATAAGGTTTCATTATGTATACGTGAAATTTTACTCTATGTATGGAACATAAACTATGGTGTATGGATGCTTTTATATGTATTGCTAATTGCCAATAATATAAAAAAACATCTTGCTGGGGTAATCTGAAATACTTAAAACAGTTGATTTATTTTACAAGTTTATTAAGACTTGTCTATCTAATCATTTTTTCTTCCTTATAACATTTTTCTATGGGAATAATTAGGTTTTGAAAATGTTAAACATAGAGGGTTAATTAACTCAGCTAGTGTTTGCTCTTTTGCCTGATCTCTTTTACAGTTGAATGCCCTTAGTTTATCTCTTTTACAGTTGAATGCCCTTAGTTTTGGATGAAGGAGGGTGGTGTGTTAGAAAAGAAATCTCGATGTCGAAACTTTGTCAATTCTACTTTTATGTTCCTAAAACACTACATCTTTCTATCTTGATCACAAGCTATGGTTTAACATTTTCCAGGTGCAAAACATTGCTGAAGCCGTTCCCGGAGCAAAGGAAAGGGTTTGGTTATCTTATGGAGTCTATGTACCTACAATCCCTGCATTACGGAAGTAGGACATTGTACTATTGACTATTGTAACATTGATAATAATTTTGTAACTTTGTAAACATATATGCTATGTTTTGTTTTTTTTCCAGAGAGTATGGTGAATTGCTAGTGAGTTGTGGTATGATAGGAGAGGCGCTTAAAATATTTGAAGGTCTAGAGCTATGGGATAACCTTATTTACTGTTATGTGTAAGTCATTTTGATGACTGAGAAAAAAATAGAGTAGAATAGTGTTCTCTATTTTTTGATGTGGTTTGCCTATATTTCTTCTGTAGTTTGCTTGAGAAAAAGGCTGCAGCAGTTGAACTCATCAAGACTCGCTTGATTGATTTGCCAAATGATCCAAGGCTTTGGTACATAAACCCATGCTTCTTTATCTTGACTATGCTTCTTGTTCTCTTTTGAGTGTCTAAAATTATATGCTTCAACAAAGAAAAAAAAATAATGCTTTATAAATCCTGGATTGCTGAAAGATATGTAGAAATTCTTTTTGTTTTTAAAAGGAAAGACAAATTTCTTGTACAGTAGTGAAGCAGATTACATAATGCAGATGGGTTGTCACCAAGGCTTGCCTTTTTATATCTCATCTTCATCTTGGGAGGTTTGGGAGAGGTGATCTTGGAGAGATACCCGAGATTGGGCTTATTTCCCAAAATACCCTAGAATAAGATATGAAAAATACTTATAAATCCCTAAAATCAGTAAAAATATATAAAACTCCTCAATAGTAAATTTGACTGGATGTTGTGAATCATCAAGCATGTTGTTTTATGGGGCCTATTTATAGTCTATGGATTAAGTTGCTTCATTTGCTCCCTGTTGGCTTTGTTACTTAAATATAATGAGATAATATAATAACTTAGCCCAAAGTTCAAATCGATGGGCCTAGTGCCAGGTATAGGCCAAGTGTAGGAATTCCGAGGACGAAATTTTCTAGGTAGATTGGAAAATCCTTTAACTTAGTCTCACGTGTAATACCTATTGGGGTAAGATTTTGTTTTTAAGTGTAGATAGACTATAGATCTTCTACTTCGGTTAACTATTGTTGTATGTAACAACCTAGGCCAAAGTGCAAATTAATGGGCCTAATCACCTCTTTAAAAGTGGTTAACCAAAGTTAAAGATATATAGTTCATTCCTGCTAATAAACAAGGTCTTACCCCACTAGCTATTAGATGTAAGACGAAAATGAAGGATCTCATAACATTTAATTGTAAGATCCTTTTATTTGGATCACTTTTAATAAAAGATCACATCTTTGATCTTTGCTTGGCTCAGGGTAAAGTGTAGATGATGATGGTGGTGATTACAAGGACTTGTGTACTTGTTGTTGGCAAGAGTCATGGCCCCTTCTTAGCCGACTTCGGCAAGATTATTACAAAATGTAGTTTTAAAGATTTAGAATGTAGGGATTGCTCTCTAGGATGTCACTCAGTATCCTTTGCAGTAGGGGTTAAAAATGAGTAGTTGAATCTCATACCAAATTAAAGATAGACAAACTAACAGATAGTAATAAAAGGAACAACTTATTCTATGGATGTTAGGAATCAAATAATTTGACTAGCTTTTGGAGGATGCCAAATATTTAAATCATGCTTACATCTTTTGGATGAATCTTAAAAGGTTTACCGACAAATATTAAACTCCCTGTAATTAGATGTTGCCTTCTGGTTCAATTCTGTTGCTTCCCTGAAAGATGACTCTTTTGCTATCTTTGTATACTGTCATAAAGGTTACTTAGCTGCAAGAATTTTTTACCTATTTGTAGATTTTGATCTGTTTCATGTAGGTGTTCTCTTGGGGATGTTACTCACGAGGATTCCTGCTATAAAAAAGCTTTAGAAGTTTCTAATGGAAGATCAGCCCGGGCTAAGGTAATATTTTTCTCTTATGTCATAGAAAGTTAAGATCAAAATCTATTGGTGATGAGATTTCTGAAGTCAAATTGAATGGGTGTGTAAGAGGGAAGTGTAATATTAAATTGCTAATCTGTGCATGAGAATTGAATGAAATGGTTGCTTTCAATCTTAGATGTTTTATCAGAGCCTTAATTTGGAGTTTGGCGCCACTAAATTCTAATTGAATTTTATGCCTCTTACTGAGTTGATTCCCGATACTTATTGCAGCAGTCTTGAACCAGAAGAAAATTAGGCATATAATGGTTCTAGTGGCTGGATGTCTTCACAAATTTGAGGTGGTTCTGGCTGTTGAGTTTGACATAATGAAATTTTAGAACCTAGGAAAAAAATTTCATAAGTGCAATATCAAATCTGAACTCAGTGAGGCCTTGGTGATGTAACCTTAACGATCACCTTAAACTGTGTGAACCTGTGACTGTTCCTTGTCCATCTTCCCATTTTCTTTTTCTCAAATTTTTACCACACTTGTAGTTGATTGCTAGGAGGATTGCCTGTCTGGGTGAGTTCATCAGTGACTTGCACTCCCCATATCTTGATAGAGCTTGAGGCACCCTAATCAGCAGTTGGATTTGGTTCTTTGGGTTTTGGAAACTTGGATCTGTTTGGCTTTTTAAACTTTTTGGAAAATTTCTTTTGTCTCAAATGATTCAAAGAGAACCCAATTTCCTTTGTTTGTAGTAGTTAAAACTGTTCCCTTTAAATAATGTTTCCCTTGCTTATTTTCATACTTAACTATTCCATCACTATTGGATAAGGTGGGTATGGAAAGATTGCCCGATAAATAGGTTTAATCATCTGTCACAAGTTGGTTTTTGCTCAAGCCATATCAAATCAGCCCCCAATAAATATTGTTAACACGATTGAATGCAATTTTTTCTCACTGTTTTCTAATTGTTCGCAGCGTGCTCTTGCTCGTAATGCATATAATAGGGGTGATTATGAGACGTCAATGGACTTGTGGTAAATAAGCTTCTAAGCGTTTACTTTTTGCAATTTATGCATGTTGTTTGAGCTGCTAAAGAATAAAATATTTTTCCTACCATAGGGAGTCGGCAATGGCTGTAAATTCATCATATCCGGATGGTTGGTTTGCACTTGGTGCTGCTGCAATGAAGGTAAGTGGAATTTTTTACAATATTTAAAACTTTTAAGTGATTACAAGACAAAAGATAAGATGGAAGAAAACTGAGAGCTCCTTAACAGAAAGGATGGTGATCTTACAATCTTTTTTCTACCAAAAACATACTGATTTTTGCAGTATAATGATTGATAGCAGTGAAATGCAGAGCTGCATTTTCAGATCTGCGAGGCTTAATTTGTCTCTAGTTGGTTATGATTTTGTCAGCGCTGTGGAAAAGATCTACCTAGTTCAGCTATGCTATATAGTTTCTAAAGTAGTTTGAACGAAATTGAACATAGGCTTAAAGTAGAAAGATATGCATGTATAATTTATTGGCAAAAAGTCTCCCTTTGGCTGAGCTGCTAGGATGCCATGAATTATTGGTTACTTTTTGACGTATACTTTGTAAAAACTGAAAAAGGAGTAACTAATGTTAAATCTGATGTTTAAAACTCTTCGTTCGAAATATGTTACTTTTGATTTGCTGTATTTGTTGGCTAAAGTTGTGAACGTGTTGGTTTGATACTCTAAACCTCTTTAGAGTTTGCTAGGCTTCAAATTTTGAAGAACATGATTTTTCCCAGTTTTTGACCAATTTGGAATTGCTTCATTTCATATTATTTTCTTCTCTCCTTCCCTGCAACGCATGTGTGTGCATGTGAGTGCATTTCTCCACCTATCTTTATCTATGTACGTATTTTTGTATTTAGCCATAAAAGTTATTTAGGCATAAAAGTTATGGAACTAGTTTGGTGTTTACCTCTTTGTAACTGGGTGATGCAGGCGCGTAATATTGACAAAGCATTAGATGCCTTTACCACAGCTGTGCAACTTGATCCTGAGAATGGCGAGGCTTGGAATAATATTGCTTGCTTGTAAAATCTTTTTCCGTAGTGTTTAATGTGTGTTATTTGCTTAATATCTTATAGAACTAATTAATTTTTGCCGTGTAGCTGTTTTTTTGCAATTGCCATTATGGTATGCTTTTTGTGCATCATAATAGTAGATAATGCCCCTCATATGTCAAAGTCAAAATTTGTTTCTTTTGCATTTTTTATCAATTTACATGCCTCTTGGTTACAAATTTCTTATTTGGCTCAAGGTTAATATCATAAGGGGAAAGGTTACTAATATTTATGGCTGTTAGTGTATGTCAATGCATTGTACTTAATCTAGGTTGTGTCTGTTGTTTTTCTTTGGGAAAGAATATGCATGATAATTTTTCAAGGACAGTGAGTTTATGCTTTGTTTGTCTAGAGTTGGGTTGAGTGAGATAGCTGGTTTGTTTATTAAATTCCATTTTCTTCTCAGACACAAGATGAAGAAAAGGAATAAAGAGGCTTTCATTGCATTCAAGGAGGCACTTAAATTCAGGTTATTCTGAATTTTGCTTGCCTTGTCATAGTCATCTGTGAAATTTCTAATACTCGTGAATCAATAATAAATTCCTTTGACAGGAGGAACACTTGGCAAATGTGGGAGAATTTTGGGGAAGTTGCTATGGATGTTGGTTATTACAGTCAGGTATGGTTTTTTATCTCCCTTCTGAAGCTATAAACTTTCATATATAGCTTAACTGGAGAAACGTATGAGTTTAAACGAGAACAAAACCTGATTTGACTTGAAAATATAAAGCCTTCTAATGGAGGTCCAAAATTGGCAAATTTTCAACCTTTTCTACACACAATGTATGTAGTTATGTATAGTTACTGCATAGTATTTTAATGGTGAGCGGAAGTGAATTGATGGGAGAAAATGAAAGTTGATTGAAAAGAGGGGGAACCTGATCATTTGGGGGGTGGTAAGGAAGGGATTTGAAAATTCGTGAAGAATTTTGGGGCATTGAAGAGAAGATTTAGTAATCTACCAACTTTATCTCGAAAAGCCACTCTTCAACAATGAAGATAGTATTTATAGGCTAATAGATTTGTAAATATGACAAAAACAACACATCTACTTTGTGAAATTGGGAATACGATGAGCAACTTTTTAGTACTTATGACCCTAATACCTGTGCATTGTGCTCTGTGTCATTTTCACTTGGGTTGAAGTGACATCTGCATTGTAAACATCTAGACTTCTACGGCAATGAGAATGTGATGCAGAAATTTGGGAATCCGTGGAAAGCCTTGTCTAATAAGCTATTTGAGCCAATGGACATTGATCACTCTGCATGGTTGTGTGCAGGTCGAAGAAATGGGATATAACCTTGGGAAACTTACCTAAATATAATTGATGGTTTGAAAAGAATAGTGACGGTATGTTTAGAGTAGGATGTAGGATTGGTTCCATGCATGACATGTTAATTTCGTGATCATATAATGTTGATCGCATCAACTAGTAGAAAATTGTATTCATGGCCTCCACTTATGCCTGAGCTATTTTATCTTAGCGCAAGAACGACGTCAAATACTTATATCTTGTCTTCAGCTATTCCAGGGAGTTCTCTAGCTTTTTATTCATATCAATGTCATGAACATTTCGATCATTTTTAGATATGCAATATGCAATAATTTTATTGACTAATTTGACCTGAATTCAACATATGATTATAGTGTCACATGGATAACACTAGTAGAAAATGGCAATCTGGTATTGATGGATCTTGGCGTAGAAGCATATTAGTTAAGGGAGTCTTTACAATTTTTCTATTTTGGGGGATATATGCATCTTCTGTAATTTGAACGTGGGTTTTAAAATGATAATTAAATGACGTAAGAGCAGTAGATAAGGTTTTCGATTGGATATGACTGACTGGATCTGGAGTTCAAAGGTTGAATCCAATTAGAGATGAAAATAAATAAAATTTGTTTACCATGTATGGAGTTTACCCAATGAGGACCAGTATCATGTGTTTGCTCTCTGCACAACAATGAGAGCTTTCATGGAACAATACAATTTTCAGGCCTACTCACATCAGCAATTTCAATAGTGTTATAATGGTTCTAGATCTAACAGCTCAAGCCTTTGGGACAACCGATTAAACCATTAAAACTTACACGATATTTGAGCCAAAGTGAGGGGGTTTGAATCCTGCAGGAGGGAGGTATAATGTTTGGAGGGATATTTAACTGCCCATTTTATTCGCAATGGACAAATTGTGGTTCACGTTCTTGATAGTTTAGCTTTTAGGGCATGTGAGCGTTAAAACACGTTTGTTAAACTAAAAATTTGCCTGCACGTGAGGAGTGCTAGAGTAAATATTATGTTCAATTTCTTGACAGTTTACCTCTTGGCACAAGTAGTTAAACCATCGAAATTTACAAGTAGCTCTTCCATAGAAGTTGACATGCGAATGATGAAAATCTGCTAGCGGTGACGTTAACATTAGAAATGTGTAATTCAGATGGTGAAATTTTTTAGCTGCTACTTCTTTCTTTTCTCTATATTGTCAGTAATGTGTATTACAAATGCAGTGATTAATTTTTGTAGGCCCTACAAGCTCTTATTAAGGTGTTAGATTTGACTGACAACAAAAAGGTTGATGTGGAATTATTGGAGAGGCTGATGGTTGAGATGGAAAGGAAATTGTCAAGTATGACCTTTTCTTCATCTGCTGAAACTGAATGCTCTGGTGATGCAAGCAAAAGTAATTCAGCTAGTTCTTTATCTACAACGTCAAGCCATTCAGGCTTCTTGGAGTCTGAAATTACAAGTACAAGAGACACTCAGTTTTTGTTGGAGTCACTTGGAAAAGTTCTACAGCAGGTATTGTGGTTTTTAGTTCCATTTTGATAAGATGGAGGATGGGATAGAAATTTGGAGTCTGAATTGTCTTTTTAAGGAGTGTTGTGCTGTGAATTACGCTTCCTTTCTTTCCTTGTTACTTCATGGCAGATTGTTCGAAGCGGTAGAGGAGAAAATATATGGGGTTTGTATGCAAGGTGGCATAAAATGAAGGGCGATAACGTGATGTGTTCTGAGGCACTTTTGAAGCAAGTTAGGTCATACCAGGTAAAAATATTTGTTCTTTTCTTATTCTTGGTTTTCTTATATGTGCAGTCGTTCCGGAAAAAGAAATGTTTTCAAAGTTTGTAGTTGATTTTGGTTTCTTTTTGTTTGTGTACTTAATTAATCATATCTATATTTTCAGGGGTCTGATTTGTGGCATAATAGTGATAAATTTAGCAAGTTTGCACGAGCCTCTTTACAACTTTGTCGAGTATATATAGAGATTGCTTCATCAACTGGAAGTTGTCGTGAACTTAATCAAGCAGAAATGCATCTTAGAAATTCACTGAAGCAGGTGCGTTTGGCCTAAATTAATACTGATGTTGATGGTTGTACCTCAGGGTTTACATTTTGATTGATCAGATTGGTCAGATTAGTTTAGATAGGCTTTAGTCGCCAGGCCACAAGGTTTTGAAACATCTTGTGATACTTGCCAAGTGCTTTCCAAGATTTACTGAAAGAAGATAAGAAACAGCCTGATAATGAACTTGCGGTCTGGTTTGGGAAGGTCATGGCTCCCTTCATAAGATTGCAAACAGCTTCTAAGGTTGATTGTGTTTTGTTTGTGTGTGTGTGACTGATGCAAAAATCCTACATACATAAAAATGATGTTTCTTTTTCTTGTCAATTTGGGCATTTATCTCTTAAATTACTGCAGCCCCCAGCCACACCCCACCCACCCACTCACCCATACACATCCACCCCACACTTAAACCATTCAGTACAAAACTAAGCCAAGGTGGAAATATGAAGATTGAATTAGTTATGTATTTAAAATGTGAGTTTTGGGGACGTATCTGCCTTTGGACAGGTGGGTAGGTTTGGGGCATGGGTTGTTGCCCTGAACTTTGCCGCTGCTTCGGGGGATGACCATACATAAGGAACAGTGAGGAACAGATTGACAGATTTACTCTGCTAAACGGTGGATGCCTGTATGCAATTAATTGGCTGATTCAGTTCATTTAAAGAAACCTTCATCTCTTCTTTGCCTTTAGCTTTATGAAATAGCAATGGAGAAAGTAGTTATGGCATGACTATGAAATTGGCTTCAGCAATCAAGAGTATTCTGGGGGAACCAGGCTTGATTGTACCTCTTCCTTATTTTCTTTGAAAATGGGTCCCTTTACATCAGAGTTTTAACATGAAAGGTGTTTCTCTTTAAGAAGCTTTTTGTCACATTGTGGCAAATCCATCATATCTCTAACAAATGGGTGAAACCATCACAATTGCCAAGTCTTTGTTCAACCAAACAAAAATCTCTTATTGTAAGAGCTAAAGCACTTTGTGAACTTCACCAAGATTACAGAGCCAATAGTTTTTTTTACTTGAGAAGTGATATGATGAAGTTATTTTATGAATTGCAGGCTGTAAGATTCGTTGACACTGAAGAATTTAAGGACCTTCAAATTTGCTATGATGAAATATTGTGGTTGCTTGAACACAAGAGCGAAAAGGTTTAGGCTGAACTGCTTACTTGAGGTGATGTTTGTGTGAATTTTATTCTTTGCGTCTGTAAATTACCACAACTGTCATAAATAGCTTTTGTTATATGGTTTAAATATTAGCAGTCTGTCTATCAAGATTATTGTGGAATATGTTTCAAAGCTCACCCAATATCAATGGAGAATTAGTGGATGATGTGTTTCCAATGCCAAAAAAGCCAGCGAAGACTTGACTCTTTATTTTATTGAATCACAGCATATGTTTCAAGCATAAATCAACCCACCGAGAAGCTCTTTGGGGTTGGAAGCCGGCTACAATGTGTTAAATGCTTTGTTTACTTTTCAAACCCCGATTCTGAAAGATTGTAATCTTTGCTTCGTCCAGGACATTTACGTTCAAAAGCTGTAAAAAAATTTTGGGACTGTTTGAGCGAGATTTTGAGAAGGCTTAATTTTATACACTGCAAGGACTGAAAGCTCAGACTAGACCTGTTAAAACTTTTGTGGACTGTTTGAGTTTGGACTTTGGTTTTAGATTTTGAGAAGCCCAATGATGGTGTTAACGACGGGGATGCTTGAATCACTTTTTAAGTTTTTAACTTACCCAATATACTTTCGTTTATGGTTCAGGATATTGGCGAGGCGTAATAAACGATTGATAACTCTTGGCCAATATGGTTAGGTATGGGCTGTTTGGTTTGGTGTGTTTTACGATCTGAAACCATGCATGA
This sequence comes from Piper longum, assembly GCA_032619315.1. Taxonomy (NCBI): domain Eukaryota; kingdom Viridiplantae; phylum Streptophyta; class Magnoliopsida; order Piperales; family Piperaceae; genus Piper; species Piper longum. Next base: position 1,494 of record JAVDBV010048742.1, on the reverse strand, counting down.
CTAGGCTTTCCTTTTGGTTTGGTTTAGAACGGGCCGAATGATGCGCTTGAGTAGATAACAATTTCGTGGAAGTGGGAAGTGTTTCTCGAACGATGCGTTGTGACGGTGAGATGTATGGGGTTGGATGCCCGAGAGATGCATCTACTGAATTGTTTTAGTGGAAAGCTTTGGTATGCAAAAATGAAAATTTTACAGGCGTGTTGCAAGCTCGGTACTCTAAGTTACATTCTTTTTAAAGTGGGGCTTAACTAGTTGCATTTGTGGCGTTCTAAACCTCAAGACGCCTGCCTTCTTTTTCTTCTGAAAGAATAAATACGAAAAAGGAAAAAATTAGTATCAATTATTGTTTATAGTCTTACATCTGCTCAAATAAATGAGTAATTAAATTACAAAGACTTGGATGTGGATGTAATTTTGTGAAGCTTAGAAAAATGGCCATGTGATCTTGATGGATCTGACAACGATATATCCGCACTAGTAAATAGTTAATTCATATTCACACTAGTTAAGAGTTGATACTAAGCAAATCTCATGAGCGAATTGCCGGTTATAACAAAAGTCCGGTTAACTGTACTCCCAAGCTAGAATAATGGGGTTGACATATGCAATGATATTGTACATTGCCCCTTCTGGCCTGAAGTTCTGTTGGGCACGGTTTGTTACATCAAACATCAAGAAGTTAGACAATGAATAGTTTACAGGACTTATGAAAACAAAAGTTTTTATTTATTAGTTAATTAATGTAAATCATAGAGGTGTACAATTGATGTGTACATTTTTATTCCCCCTTGCATTAAAACCGTGGAGGTGTTTGTTTTTATTATGTCTCAGTATTTTGGTTAACTCTGGTACTACCTGATCCTCTAATAATAGCATAATAATTGGTTAATATTTTATATTTGATGCAAACATTTCTGATAAACCAAGATTATTCGAATAAAAAAATTTTATTTTTTCTCACAATATATAGAAAAGTCAGGAGAACATGGACTTGAGTTGCGACAATAAAGTTATTTTGATGGCTGAATGCCTTTCTTGTTTGTGGGTAGTTTTGGGGGAGAGTTTTAAAATTTAAATGAAGGGTCAAATATAATACTATTAATATTTTTTTTTGGTTAATTGTGAATAGTCAATGCATACCCGTTTTAGTTAATATTTTTAATTATAACGTTTGTTCTTAAACACCCCCTCCTTCGAGATCTGGCCCACACCTTTCCCCCACTTTCCTATTTTAACCGAACCAACCCCCTCCACCCAAATATCCCATTCCCGGCCAAGACAACACTCGCCCAACCCGATGCCCTCCCATGGCTGCAGCCGGTGACCGGACTCCGCGGCGGCGGCGGCGGCGCGGCCGCCTCACCACCGCCGCCATCGCCCTCGTCTCCCTCCTCCTCGCCACCTTCCTCTGGCTATCCCTCCTCTTCTCCTCCTCGTCCTCCCCCCACTCCTCCCCCCTCCCCCACCCCCCGCCCCCTCCCCCGCCCTCCCCCA